>CANUEY010029064.1:0-15475 GCA_948099555.1 Croton setiger
TGACAGCGTCAGTTCCATCATCTTTCCTCTGGGTCGGTCAGCCGAAGCTTAGGATCTCTCTCTCCCGCATATCATCATTTGTATCATCTTATCATATAGATTTTTGTCATATGTCCTGTTAATAAAGTTTTGCGATAAATAGGTTATTGATTTGTAATATATTATCGGTGAGGTTTGGTTTATGCTTTTGGATATTTGTATGATAATGGTTAAATTGGACTTAGGTAAAAATGTGAATGAAAAAAAAAATATATATTGCATGTTTTATGACGTAAGAGTACAAGTAAAGGATGTTACAGTTTTGATGAAAATTTCCTTCTAGGTACCTGAACTTGGTAAAATTACATTTTGACCTCTAAAGTTCATAATTTAATGCAATTTAGTCATTCTAGCAAAATTTTGATTGTTTTCAATTTTATTTTTACCGGATTTAAGTCCTAAGAAACTTTATTTTGGTCCCTAAAGTTCTGGCGCGTTTTCAATTAAGCCTTTCGGAACTTTTAATTGTTTTCAAGGGTCCTTCCGCCCAAATTGACTTCTAAAAATTATAATTTGGCCCCTGTAATTACTGTCGAACTTCAATTAAGTCCTTAGAAACTTTAAAATTTATTCAATTCAGTCCTTTTTTGTTTAAATTGAATTTATTTTTATAAATTGGACTAATTGGCTAATAAATTGAGTTAATTGGTTAAAGTTATTGTTAAATATAATTAGTAAATGATTAATTGAGCTTGAAATTGAATATAAATGACATTGATAATTATTTTAAATGTAGTAAACGTATGTTATAAGTTAAAATTCAAAGGAAATAGAAATATTATGTAATTAAAATTAATATGGTAAAAGATAATAAATATTAAATCATGCACTTTATTATATATGAATTGTAATTAAAGAGAAATTAATTATTTATATAAGGAATTATATAGGAACGTCTAAAATAGGAGAGGAACGGGGGAAAAGAACCCGAGACCCGATCTGGATCGCGATTGAGAGGTAAGTGTAAACTTACTTATTTGTAATGCTTTGAAGTGATTTGTTTATTGAAATGATGAATCATATATGGATTTAAAATTTTTGGACTGGTACTGAAACCCGGTCAACTGATTTATTTGATATTACAAATATATGATGATTGAATTATTTGGATTGGTACTAAAATTCGATCAATTGAATTGTTTGCTTTGATTATATGATAATTGAACTATTTGAATTGGTATTGAAGCCTAGTCATTTGACATTATTGATAATTGAATATAGGTGATTTGTTCATTGAGTCGGTACTGAAATCCGACCAATTGACCTATTAAGACTTATGATTGAGGTTTAACTGTTTGGACCGGTATTGTAGTCCGGCCAATTGTATTTATCGTTTTTGATTAAATGATGTTTATTTATTTGGAGTGGCACTGAAACCCGGTAAATTGAATTGATTGTTATTAAATATATGATGTTTAAATTGCTTAGATCAAATGATTTAATTGCTTTGGATAACATATGCTGAATAATATGTTGGAACAAATGATTTAATTGTTTTGAATAATAAAGGTTGATTAAATTACTTGAAATAAATGATTAAATTGTTTTGAATAATAGAGGTTGATTAAATTGTTTGAAATAAATGATTTAATTGTTTGAATAATAAAGGTTGATTAGATTACTTGAAAAAAATAAGTTAATTACTTTGGATAACATAGACTGATGAGATTACTTGGACTAAATGATTTACTTGTTGTGGATTATATAGGTTGATTAGATTGTTTGAAACAATTGTTTTTATTGGTTTGAATAATGTATGTTGATTTAACTGTTAGGCCGGTTAATTGAATTGATTGATATTGAATATATGTTATTTGAATTGTTTGAAATCGGTATGAATTCCGATCAATTAAGTTATAATATTTAATCATTTGATGATTTATCTGTTTGGGCCGGTACTGAAGTCTGGTCATTTGAAATTGTTGCTAATTAAAAATATGTGATTTAATGGGTTGAGTCGGTACTGAAATCCAACCAATTGACTTATTGGGAATTATTATAAGATGTTTATCTGTTTGGACTGGTACTGAAGTCCGGTCATTGAATTATATTGAATATTACGATAATTGTTTATTTGTCATACTAGTGCATTCATACAAGACTAAATAAAGTAGTTGTGACTATGTTGACCAATAGTTGTAAAATTTTACAGGCAGGACCCACGAATCATTACATTATTTTACAGATGAGACTTTCAGGTGAATATATGAATTACATATGGACCTATGAATTATTCAGGTCTTTATTACTAGCCAACAATTTGTATTTGTTATATGAAAATGATACATTTGAGACCGATGATTCGGTCATATATACAGGATTTTTTATTAGCTAGCCATTTGTACTTGTTATATGAAGTTGAGACATTTGAGATCGATGAATTTCTGGTCATATATATAGGATTTGTTACTGGCTAGCCATTTGTATTTGCTATATGAAATTGTTATACAGAATTTGTTACTGGCCAGCTATATGTATATGTTATATGCGATTCCCGGGGAAGTACTTGGCTCGATGGATCATAACGTAATTAAATGAAATCATGTGACATGGACATCTGCATATTGTTATGTATAATTGTTATTATGGAATTATTTGGTGTTATCATTTATATTGGTTATAGTTCATAGAATACATGGAATACTATGACATAGACATCTGCATATTGTCATGTGTAAATGTTATTATGGAATTATTTGGTGTTATTGTTTATATTTGTTACAGTTCACAGAGTACATGGAATCATATGACATAGACAACTGTATATTGTTATATGTACTTGTTATTATGGAATTATCTGGTATTATTGTTTATATAGGTTATAGCTCATAGAATAAATGGAATCTTATGACATAAATTTGCTTATTATTTTATGTTATTGTTTAAATTGGTTACAACTCACGAAGTAATTAAAATTGTATGATATAAGCTTGTACGCATCGACAGATTTTGTTTATGATTTTTAGATTGTAATTTATTATAATGTTTTATATTGTTTTAGTTTATTCTTACTGAGTATACGACTCATCAAAATCGCAATTAATATTTTTCAGGTTTTTTCTTGGTAACTAACGGCGTCAGTGTAACAACCAAATCTATACTTATACGTCATAAATCTATACTTATACGTCATAAAACATGCACTGTTTTTTTATAACATATTAGTTAATCTTTAATCATATTAAATATTAAACATATGAATTGATATTTACAGGTTTTAAAATTGAATAAATAAAATGATATTTTATTGATTTTAAATAGTTTTTTTTTTATCAAATTTTTTATTATGAAAGTTTCGATTTAATTTATTTTCTTTAGTAGCTTATTTTCATTGTAATATTGTGTAGGATTGCGAATAACATTATATGAGATAGATTTTTTTTTTAAAAAAAATATAAAGTAGATTATTTTTGAAAGAGTTGATAATTATTTTTACACAAACAATGAGTCCAAACAAATATTTAAAAAATGTATGAAATTATTAATTTTTTCTTTTTTAAATTTTACAATTGAAATTAGAATATTCGTATAATATTATTTTTTAATTTTTTTTGAAATATGTACTATTAAAATTAGCAGAAGGTATGTTATATTTTACTGTATGGAATTGGAATTTTTTTATTGTAGTTATGTTTAAGTTTTTCAACCAACTATTTATAAATGTATAGTAAGCCACCTCATTTGAATGAGGTCGGCTGTCCTTCACGAGGTCGACACTTTTGAGATTTGGAGGCGCGAACAATTGATGTTGTCCGAACACCAAGAGGAGGTCCTCACCTACCTGTCTGCAAAATAGGTCGAGGTCGACCAGGATCAGGTTGATGCCAGTGATGGTCAACCTTGAGGTCGGCTACTTTAATCTCAACTTAATTTCCTTGAGCCCCTAAAACCTCTTGGCCTTTTGGGCTCCCATATTTTCGGGATCATTTGACTCCCGATGCGGGAATCTTGGGCTCTCACCGACTTAGATCCATTACAAATAGGGGTGAGGCGTTATCTGACTTGCTTTCTAGATTTTTAGGTATGAAATTATTATTGTTTCCATTAATTTCCACGTCAAAAAGGTATATGATGCATTTTTAAGGTTAAACAAATATCTTACATGATATTTTATGCTTAAATTGCAATTACATTTAAAAGAATGTATTTGAAACCTTATAAAAAATATCATATATCATTAAAAATTATAAAAATATAAGCTAGCCAAATTGAAACGTTAGTAATGACATTTTAATTTTGATAATCCTAAATTTTAATAAGTGCAACTTGATTGCAACGTAATTTTTAAATGATTTACAATATGTTTTTAGATTTTTTGTAATATATAAAATATTATTGAGATAGAAATTAAGGAATGAGAATCTATACTTTCATCAAGTCTTTGGCAAGTTTTAGTTAGAACCTAATAATTTTATATTTAATGAAAATGATCACAAATTGATTACATTTTTTTTAAATCTCTGACTTTTTGCAATATGAATAACTGTAAGTATCATAAAAAAAATCTTATTGTTTATATTCATATCTTCAAAACATATTATATATCATCGACTTATAACATAGATCATGAAATTATTATGATTATTTTTATTTATGAAGAGGCCTAATAAATCAAAATATTACGCTAATTATATTTCTCATAAGAATATATTTTGATGATGATAATTTGATCTGTGATTAGAAAGAATCAAATAAACAACATTTTACTTACACAGATTGAAATTTATTTCTAAAAAATATATATAATATTAATAAAAATTATTCACAGTTTTGAAAACTCTTCCAGCTTAGATATGCCTTTTGGGGCAAAACAATAGTTCTTGGTGGTGATTTTAGACAAATTTTCATAATTTTTATCATTTTAAAATAAATATATAATATTAATAAAGATTATTCACAGTTTTTATTTAATGATACTTCAGGTACTAAATAGAATATTGTCCATGCAAAACTCAATTCGTCCTATTTATGGTCATTCTGCAAGGTCCTTAAGCTCACAAAGAATATGAGACTGCAAACAGACTAACTATGCATAAAGTTAGATTATTTAAGAGAGTTCTCATAGTGGTTTTATCCATTGGGGATGACACTATTGAAAATTCTATAGATTGAGTAGATAAAGTTCGTATACCTGCTGACTTACTTATACAACATTTAGATGATCCTGTTCATTCGATAGTTGAAAGTAAATATCTAGACTATGTTCATCACTCCAACAATCTTGAAATATCTCTAGAGTAAGGCGATTTTTTGCACCGACCCTTCATATGGTTGAAACAATCAATGATTACATGGTGTCGCTGAATAATAGGATGGAAAAGACGTATCTCAGTTCAGATATGACGTGTATGTTCAACAATTCTTTTGGCACTCTTGATCATATATATATCCTAGAATTCATAAATAGCATAAAGTGCTTTGGTGTTCCAAACCATTGATAACAAATGAAAGAAAGCACAACTATTATCTTGTAGAGAAACATAGATTTACCTATTGGACTTTGAAATGGTATAAGGTTATACATCAGTAAACTAGAAATAAGAGTTTTGGAAGCCATAACGATTCTGGGACCAATAAAGGAGAAAATGTCTACATCCCTAGAATGATATTGACACGTCCGATTTAAGATATCTTTTAAATTTAAAGGAGGCAGTTTCTAATAATTTTGCATTTTGCAATGACAATTAATAAGAGTCAGGGTCAATATCTTTCTAATGTTGATTTATTTTTTAGAAAATCTTTTTTTATTTTATAACAATTATAGGTGGCGGTTTAGAAAGTTACGAGTAAAAAAGGTTTGAAAATCTTGATATGTGATGATGAATACAACCCAACTAATGAAGCAGTTAATATAATTACGAAGTCTTTAAAAATATTTAATGAGACATTATACTTTACTTTCTTTTTTTTTTTAAAAATTATACTTTCAATCTTAGATTCTATGTTAATAATATAATATAACATTTTTAATTATATTCTATTTTAATTTTATTAAATGATAAGTAATTATTGTCGTAAATATCATTACCGCACTAACAAAAAGACCGTGTATCGCGCGGATAAAATGCTAGTTTATTCTATATAATATGCTTAAATAACAAAATTTGTCATCAATAATATTAATAATTGACTACTATACATTACTTCAAATTTAATTTTTATAATTATAAAATAAATTAAAATATAAAATATTAAAAGAGTAAAAAAAAGGTTTAATTTAAAAATTTTAAATACTCAAATAGTAACAATTAAGAAAGGATTTTTTGAGAAAGACTATAAACTTTAATATTGGAAGTTAACCAAAACAATAAAAAAAAAAAAAACGCAGGCAAAGTTCGACGCCAAATTTGGCGTGAAACTGTTCAAATCAGCAAAATGGCGTATGAATTTGGCGCAGCCATGGAAGCAAAATGAAGCCAAATCCAACGCTAAAATAGAAAATGGCGTTAGCATTGGAGTTGGTCTAAGATTAGGGTAAGCAATGACCTAATAAGCTAAGAATGAAAAGACTTCAATTCTTGAATTAAAGTAGTAAGATCGTTGTAAGATGAGCCCCCATCTTCAATAGCATTTCTTGCCATTTCTCCAATTATTTTAGCTCTGCTTCTAATTTCTTCTGCCTTCTCACCCACCATAATTTGCTTAATAGCTTTCTCAATCTTTTCACTCTTTACAAAATCACCCACGAACCTAACCCATTTTTGTGCACCAACACTAACTCCAATTTTCAAATTGTCAGTAATTAATTTCTCATTAAAAAACTGGTCAGCAAATATAGGCCAAGTTACCATTGGTAACCCAGCACTAATTCCTTCTAAAGCAGAATTCCACCCACAATGAGTTACAAATCCACCAATTGCTTCATGATCCAAAATCAATACTTGTGCGGCAAATCCTCTTATAATCAATCCTTTTCCTTCATTTATTTTCTCATACCCTTTTGGCAACCATTTCTCTTCTCCATTCTTTTCATCTCTCACTACCCAAATAAAATTTTCCCCTGTTTTTTCAAGCCCTATAGCAATCTCTCGCAGCTGAGATTCATCAAATTTGGTATTTGTACCAAAACATACATAAATTACTGAATTGGGTTTTTTTAAATCAAGCCATTTGATATACTCAAGTTGGGTAATGCTTGATCCATCTCCTCTTTGTGCTTTTTCTTCAAAATTCTTATTAGAAAGTGAAAGAGGCCCTATATGCCAAGCTTTTTTCCCCAAATTACTCCTGTAATTATCAACATAAGCAGGTTCAAGCTCATAAAAACTATTAACTAATATCCCAAAGCTTCTCTTCTCTACTTCTCTTGCATCCCTTAGAATTCTTGAAATAATAGAATTAGATTGCTCTGTTGAAAAGCTTTCAGGTACCTGAGATTTAGTGAACTTCCATGGATCTGGCAAGCCAGGCAAGACAAATTCCTCAGCATCAGAAGATAATTTCTCGTGTGGTGCATTTATTGCTAAACTTGCCATGCAACACATGGAAATAAAGCTAGTTCCATGAAAAATAAGCCTTGGAATTGCATGTTTTGAAGCTAAATCAGTAGTCCATGGAAAGAAGAAATCTGAAACTATTGCATTTGGTTGTAATTCTTGTATTGCTTCATCTAATGGTTGTTGAAGCAAAGGCAAAGCTTCAAAGAACTTGCAGTTGAGTTCTTGATTAGATATCAAATCAAGATTCTCTAGTCTTAATGGTAATCCAGCTTTTTCTGAAGGGAAATTGATTAATTTAAGGTTTATTAAATCTTGGGTTGATTTTGTAAAGCGAGGTGCGTTTTGAGAAGTGGTTATGATGGTGGATTTGACACCTCTTGAAGCAAAGAGTCTGGCTATGTCTAACATTGGAAGCATATGGCCTGGTGCCATTAGAGGGAAGAGAAAGATGTGAAGTTGATCAGATTCAGACGTCATTTTCTCTCAACTTTGGGGATTCTTTAGAATGGTATTGTAAGTAAATATGTAGAGAAAAAGTCATAAAGTTGGTTGGATTTATACTGATGATTCTGAAAGCAAGTAGCATTGCAGTATGTGATAATTGACTGTTGTTGTGTTGACTGTTGAATGGTGGGTTCTCTTTGACTTATTTAATATTTCCCTTTTTTGGTTATGTTATTTAATATTATGTAATAATTGTAAACAAGTAGTGGTTAAGCATACATACATCATCCAAAATTTAATGGAGGGATTTGATTTTGTTTCTTTACCGATTTGTACAGAATTGTGATATCAAATTTTAGATTTTAGCTCCGTATTACAAACTAATTATAACTGCGAATTCAACGTTATTCTTTATCGAAAATTCAAGCTATGCAGTTCACTCACACCCTCCTTCGACTCTAACATTGGAAACCATGTTTATTTTGCAAAGGATATGAAATACGATTGAATTGTACATCAAAAATAAGTTGAAGGAATTATCCTTGTTTAAAAAAGTAAGTTGAATGTGAACCTTGTAAACTTTTTGTAGTCATAAACATAAATATTCTGAATTGAACATATGCTGATAAATCTTTCCCAAAGTTCTACAACAGAGAGTTTTGACTAGGACTTCTTTTCCTTTACCCATGATGTAATCTTAATTCTTCAACCAAAGCATTGAAATCAGAGTATGAAGATCCACCTTCTTCAACAGCTTGTTTTGCCATCTCACAGAACTGTCTTGCTCTGCTTCTCATTTCCTCTGCTTCTTCACCAACCATCACTCTCTTAATTGCCTTCTCTATGGTTTCACTTTCAATATAATCCTCATGCGTTCTTGCCCATTTCTTAGCACCAACCCCAACCCCTGTTTTCAAAATCTCAGTCACTAATTTCTCATTGTAAAATTGCTCTGCTGACAATGGCCACGTCAACATTGGCTTCCCTGCACTCACTCCTTCTATTACAGAATTCCATCCACAGTGTGTCACAAATCCTCCAACTGCTTCATGTTCTAGAATCAACATTTGTGGAGCCCACCCTCTTATGATTAGCCCTTCTTCTTCCATTCTCTTCTCAAATCCTTCACTCAACCATTCTTCTTCTTCTTCACTACTATTCTTTTCTCTCCTCACAACCCAAATGAATTTCTGTCCAGAAGCTTCCAGAGCTATTGCAATCTTCTTCAGTTGAGAGCTACTTATATTAGATAGACTCCCAAAACATATGTAAATAACAGAATTTGGTTTCTTCGAGTTCAGCCATTTTAAACATACATCTTCATTAATAGATGCTTCTTTTCCTCTTTTTCCTTTATCTTCAATTTCTCTGTTACATAGCGAAACAGGGCCTATATGCCAAGCCTTTCTGCCCAACACATTTCTGTAATGATCTGCATAAGTTTGCTCAAGCTCATAGAAACTGTTTACAACTACTCCATAGCTCTTTAATTCTGATTCTTTTGTTTCATTTATCATTTTAGTAAAATCATTTTCCACTTCTACTCTAAGAAAATCAGGGAGTTCACTTGCTGTCATCTTTATATCTCCTGGAAGATTCGGAATCACGAAGGACTCTGAATCTGACGAAACATTTTTGTGCGGTTGATACAATCTAATAGATTCTCCAGCACATAAAGAAAAGAAACAAGTCCCATGAAATACTAATCTTGGAACTCCAAATTTTGCAGCAGCATCTGTAGCCCAAGGAAAGAACATATCAGCAACGAGACAACTTGGGTTGGATTCTTGAATTAGCTCTTCAAGAGGTTTTTGAAGCATAGCTGTGGCTAACCAAAACTTTTCAAACATTTCTTTATTATTGTGATTAACTGCATCTAAGTTTTCGCATCCTTCTGGTAATCCGACTTCTTCTGAAGGGAACTTGAAGATTTCAATATTGATATTGAAACCCAAATCTTTGGTTCTTTGGATTGATTTGGAGAGTAGAGGTGCATTTACAGGAGTAGTTATAATTGTTGCTTTGTGGCCTCTAAAGGCAAAGAGCTTGGCCATATCTACTGTGGGTATCATATGGCCATGAGCCATGAAGGGGAAGAACAAAATGTGTAGTTGATTATGATGATGACCCAAACTACCCATATTTGGACTACTGAAAAGGAAAGGAAAGCAAGATGTAGGGGTTTTAAAACTCAAAAGAATGAAGGAAAAAAGTGGTTTGTTTCAATTGTTGCAAGACTTGTAATTTGGTCTGCTACTTATGGTGTGTGAGGACCAATGTATGTGGTTGTAGAAGAAAACTTGGATTGCATATCTTTGCTGTTACACGTATTTACTTTCGTCATTCTTGTAATACGTGAAGACGTTATTATTATTGAAACGTAATAATACAGCTTATCGTATAAAAAAAAGTTTTTTTCGCTGTTGTGGCTAATTTTAGTGCAGTGTTTGTTGGCTCTATTTGGACCTTTCTTATTTTGATTGATGAAGTAACGTATTTCTGCACCTCAAAACATAATCCACCGTCGCAGTCTAAGCAAGAACGTGTACTATGACATGACATGACATGTGCATGCATCAATTTATTTATTTATCAAATCAAATCTATACATGGAAAATCTTAAATCTGATACTATCAATAGATTTTGAAGAAGATTCTTGCACTTTATTAATAAAAATTTTTCTAGGGGACACAATAATATTTGATAGGATCTCGGTCTGTGCGAATATTCAATGGATATATAGTTACTATTATTCAATAGCTTAATTTGGAATTTTAGTTTTTAAAAATGGGTTTGTAATACTATTAATTTTTTATATATTTATTTTAGGAATTATATCCTATTAACATTTCGAATAAATAAGAAACAATGTGTTTCCTATCAATGTATCAATGTATTGTTCTCACCATATATATATATATATATATATATATATGTGAGAAAATGAGGATTCATACTCATTATAAAAAGTTACAGCCCTCAGATTGAATGTTTTACTCCCAACTTAAAAAATAAATTTATTTGTTTATGGGGTAGTATGGAATCGTTAGATCGAATGTGCTAACCAATCAATTTTTAATTCCTATATTATTGTATTTTTATAATTTCTTAATGTTTTATTTATTTTATTATGCATGCATTATTTAATGTAGATGGATTTTTAATAAATTATCAATTTCATATTTGTTGCTAATAATGATTTTATAGTATTTTATTTCCAACTTCGTCCACCATCATTTTATTTTCATGCTTTGCCCCTAAGTTTTGTAGGGTTTAATGTTGAAAATAAATTTAATAAGACAGACAGCCCATTACAAATGGAAAATTATGAATATCTTGCATACACCAAACCAATTAGTTTCCAATATTTATAAAATTTTAGGCTTTTTTATTTTTTTTTATTTTAACGTATATTTATATATTATAAATTTTTTATTACTTTGTAAATAGCAAAATATACTCTGAAAAATAGCTTAATCTAATAAAACTTATTAATGTTGTAAAAGTAAAATCCGCAAAAAAATATAATATATTTAATTTTTTTTTTCAGTAGTTATGTTTTAGGATACTCAGAGTGTAAGTCACCTCTAAAAGTCGATCCCACAGAATGCCCACCCTAGGGAGGGGGTTGCACATTCTATTCGAGGCAGGGGTTGAGGGTCGACCTCATACTTACCGACCCACTAATCATCTTACCTCCAGGAAGGCAATTTGCAAAAAACTTCTGGATGCAGGTCACGACCTTAGGAGTTCACAAGAGAGCTAGAGCCTCTTGGGTTCCAAAATTCGAGGGACCCAAAGCATCCTATTGGGCGCAAGATCTTCAGATGTCATTGCCTCAACTTTCCTATAAAAGAGAACTCAAACATCACTCTAAGGACTAAGTCACCCACTATGACTTTCAACTGGGGCACTGAGCATGGACTTTTGGATTTTTAGTCTAGAGCTCTCTCAGTAGTCGACCTTGAGTAGATCAAATGTGGGCTCTGAGTTAGGCGACAAGTCAGCATTGGTGGAGGAATTCTTGAAAGGATGCCCCTCAACTTTCGCCATAGGGACCAGAGGATATCACAAGAGAGGATCCCTTAGTTGCCACTCACAAGCTGAGTATAGACCCAATTCGTCATTAATGATTCAAAATAAGAGGCGACATTCTAAGGAGAAGAAGGCAGTGATTAAGACAGAGGTCGTTAAGCTGGAAAAGGCAGGCTTTATCGAGGGAGGTTGACTATATAAAATGGTTGGCTAATGTTATGCTTGTGAAGAAGGCGAATGAGAAATGAGGATGTGTGTTGATTTTACACACCTCAATAAGGCATGTCCAAAAGATTCTTATCCTTTGCCTAACATTGATAATTTGGTGGATTCTACAACAAGATATATATTATATTCACTCATGGATGTAGCGAATAGGTATCACCAAATCATGATGAACCCTAGTAACGCTAAGAAAACCAGTTTTGTGATTGGAAGGGCGACATATTGTTATAAGGTTATGCCTTATGGGTTGAAGAATGCTAGAGCTACTTATCAAAGACTAGTTAACAAAATGTTTAAGGATTAGATTGACAAGAATGTTGAGGTCTATGTCGACGATATGATTGTAAAATGCAATAATGTAAGAGATCTAGAGGAAGTGTTCAATGTATTAGATAAGTACAACTTAAATCATAATCGTGAGAAATGTGTATTTTGGGCAAATACAATTATGTTTTTGGGTTTTATGGTATCCTAGAGAGTTATTAAGAAAAAGATTAATGTGGTTTTATACATGCAACCTCCATTGAACTTACATGCGATTCAGATCTTGAATGGTAGGTTAGTGGCTTTAGGGAGGTTTGTTTTATGTGCAAAAAAGAGATGTTTATCATTCTTTAAACTGCTAAAGAAGAACGAGGGTTTCACATAGGGTAAAGAATGTTAAAAATCCTTCGAAGATATCAAAAGTTTTTGTCTACCCCGTCATTGCTTAGCCAACCTGTGCCAGGTGAAGTTTTGTTCTTGTATGTAATGATAACTGATGAAACAGTAGCTACAGTTTTAATTAGAGAGGTGGATGATGAACAACTCCTTATCTATTATATAAGTAAAGTGCTAAAAGGGGCCGAACTTAGATACTCAAAGGTGGAGAAGGTTGCCTTCGCCATGCTAAAATTTTTGTTAAAGTTAAGGCAGTTCTTCCAAGCCCATAATATATGCGTAAGAATAATCTTTCCTTTGAAAAGGTTGTTGTAAAGTACAGAGACCTCGGGTTGTATGCTGGAGTTGTCTGTAAGGTTAGGGGAATTTGATATCCGTTATGAGCCTCGTAAGGCACTGAAAGCTGAAGTCTTAACTGATTTCGTAGCAGAGTACACTAGCTTAGAGTAGGGAAAAAGGTTGGCAGGACATTTTGAAGAAAGGAAGTAGAGCAAAGGATGTTGAGCAGAACACTTAGGAGGTATGGATTGATGAAACATCTAATCAGAAGGGTGCCAAAATTGGGGTAATGATAAAGGGTCCCTATAAAATGAGAGTTAACTATGTTGTAAGATTGAACTTTCAACCTACTAATAATGCTGCCAAATATGAGGCCTTGATCACGGGATTACAGTTAGCTAAGGGAGTAAGTCAACTTTATTTAAATATGTATTCTGACTCAAAACTAGTTGTTAACCAAATGCAGGGTACTTATGTTATGAATGATATCCTGCTAAGAAAATATCACATTGAGATGACAAAACTGGTAAAAAACTTAAAAGAAAAAGGGACCACATGTAAGATCACATTAATTGGCAGAAAATAGAATAAAGAAGTGGATGCATGGACAAAGTAGACAACCAATGGAGAAGTGTTTTGGGAATTGTCTATACAAAGTAATTGATTTTTCATACTTTGATATGGTCGAGGTTGTATTTATAGAAGAAGAGGAAACTAGATGACTCTCATAATCAAATATCTTACCTGCAAGGAAGTACCTGAGCATAGGGCTCAGGTAGTGAAGCTGGCAAAGAAATCAATAATGTACTCCGTGAAAGAAGAAGTATTGTACCTAAGGTCGACATCCCACCCCTAGGCAATGTGTGTAGGGAAGGAAGAAAATAAGTTTGTAATGAAGAAGATCCATGAAGGCATGACAAGTGTGCCTGAAGGATTAGAGACTATGGTTTTGAAAGATTTTGTTGCTTAACTATTTTTGGCTAACCTTGAAGGCGGATGTTAGGGATTATATGGAATGATGTAAGCAATCTCAGATACATCTTAGATACATAGGCATAATTAACACCAATCGCCGCATGAGTTAAGATCGCTAAGTATATACTTTTGCTATATAGGGAATAGATATCCTTAGTCAATTTTCAACGTTTGTTGGTCAAAATCATTTTGTTGTCGTGGCCATAGACCACTTTACTAAATGACTGAAGCGAAAGCACTCCCAACTATCACAACTACTAGAATTGTCAAGTTCTTTATTGAGTCAGTGGTAAGAGATTTGGGGTACCTCACGATGTGGTGGCTGACAAAAGGACCCATTTTGAAAGTGCCAAGTTCTAGGATATGTGTGAGGAATTGGGTGTCTGTAGACGGCCCGATTTTGTGAAACCGGTCGAACCGCCGACGGTCGGTTCCTTTTTTGAACAAAAGGGTTTTTACGAGTTTATTTGTTTTCGTTTTCTAAAAAAAAAAAAAAAAGGTGAAGGCGATTAAAACCGTTTTGGATGCGATGCCGAACTAGTCGGTCTTAAAATTTTGTTTTGAGTCGCCACCCATTTCGGGAACCGGTTTTTACAAAACCAAAAATTCGTTTGACTCCGTTTTAGATAAGGCAGGTCTTGAACCAAAGAATTTTGGGTAAGAGGGTAGGGTACGTTAGCTGAAATTACAATTTCGACTAACGCCCGGATTTACCGGCCTCCGAAAAATGTTTTCCACTTTTAAAGGTTAAGACTTGATTTTATTTTAGAAAAACCGCTACCGATGTTCCTAAACGGTGATAAAAATCGTTTGCGACAAACACATTATAGAAAGCGGTAAATTGCGGAAAATAAATTACGGAATTTAAACACCCCTTTAAATCTAAAATATTCTTTTCCCGATTTCCGGGGAAAATAATTACAAATCATTTCCTAAAGAATTACATTCTACCAAATTTAAATCCCAAATTAAACCCACATTACCCAAAATATATATTTTATAAGTAATTATAGGTAAATTACAAAATAATCCATAAAATTAAAATAAATTACAAAAAGGCACCAAACATGAAAACCAAACATCCACATTCATAGATTTGCCAAATTAATCAAGTAATCACTCAAACAAGCAAGATCTCATCAAAGATACAAAATTTGGAAAATTACAATTTGGTCCATATAATTTTAAAAAATTACATTTTAGTCCTTTTTCACAAAATTAGCCAAACTGATTCATATATCATGTCAAATTAAACAATCCAGCAGCTAGACATTCAAACATCAAATTTGGGAGCAATTCATGTCGTATTGCAATTTAGTACCTGAAGTTTGTGGAAATTACCAAAATGCCCCTACGTCCAATTCTATCAAATTAAACA
>CANUEY010029084.1:0-31671 GCA_948099555.1 Croton setiger
TTTATTAAAACATTACAATCTTTGTTTTTTTTTTTTTTTTTTTTTTTTTTTTTTTTTTTTTTGTGGACTGTGTGATGAATATCATGCTTTGTGCTTGTATCAACCAGAATAAAACGGATGCCGATGAAGATGACAGCGAAAATGATAGTTCTGAGTCTGAGGAAAGTGATGATGAGCCACCTAAGAGTAAAAAGGTGAAGTTGGTGATCCTGCTGTTGTTTCCTACTATGTTTTCTTGTGGCTTCCAAGTAATCTTCCATTTTTTTTTTGGCTACAGGTAAAGGTAAATAAAAAAGGGAGCAGTGATGAGGATAGTTCTGATGACAGTTCAGATGATGAAGAAGAGGATGATAAACCAAAGAAAAATGTGAAGGTACCTTTGATTCTATGAGAGCCACTAATTTTTTTATTTGATTTCTGGAATGATGAACAATATCTTGGCTGAAAATGACATGTATGATTCTAAGTTTTGGAGCATCATTGTTGATTAACCAATGGTAATAAGAGGATGGCTAGTGTAGCCTGTATGTTTTATGTTTGTTTACCGGGCCATTCTCACGTGGAAAATTTAACAGATTGGGCATACTGAAATTGATGAGGGTACACCAATCATAATTTTAAGGCATTGTATTTTTTTGTATAGGCATTTTTGCATTCTTTTTTATATTATGGAGAGATGTTTTGTAGCTTCAAACTTTTGGTTCATTCAGATAACACAAGTGTCAATCTGCTGTAACATGATTTCAATGTTGTAACAGGGAACTGATGTGGAGATGGTAGATGCTGCAACTCCAAAAACAACCAAAAAGGCTGACTTGTCAAATGCTAAGACGGCTGTAATTTACCATATTTGAAGCTTTTAGTTCATGCACTAAATATTTGAATAGGTTGTGAAATTTTTTAATTTATTTTTGTCCTTTTGAATATGCAGCCAAAAACTCCAGCTACACCTGAGGTCACTGGATCGAAGACGTTGTTTGTTGGAAACCTATCTTTCCAAATTGAACGAGCTGATGTGTATGTTTGGCTCTTTCATCTTAGGTTCCTCGAACTCTTCAATCATTGAATCATTGCCTAATTTGGTTTTTATGAAATCATTTTTACAGGGAAAATTTCTTCAAAGATTGTGGTGAAGTTGTTGATGTACGTTTCTCGTTAGATGAAAATCAGAGGTTTAAGGGCTTTGGACATGTTGAGTTTGCTACGCCTCAGGATGCACAGAATGTAAGACTCTAACCTAGTTTGTTACTTGCGGACTAGGTTATCTATTGGTGCTTTTTTTTTTGGTACTTTGGTGTTATCTTAGTTTTGTGCTGGCCAACTAATGCTATATATACCTCACTCGTGTATTCTCAGGCTCTCAAATTGAATGGGGAAATGTTAAATGGCCGGAACGTTAGGCTGGATTTGGCTCGTGAGAGGGGTGAAAGGGCTCCATATACGCCATATAGCGGGTACAACATGCTGCTTAAATTTGTAATTTCTTGTTGAATTAGCATTTTAAACTTATATGTGAATATGAATTTCTACAGTAAAGAGAACAACTCTTACCAGAAGGGAGGAAGAGGACAGGGTCAAACAGTTTTTGTTAGGGGATTTGATAAGTTCCTTGATGGGGAAGAGGTAATACTTCACCCCAACTAAAGGGATTATTATTATTTAGGTTTCCAAAAATGTTTATGCATTCAACTCAAATCTTACAGATAAGGAGTTCCCTCCAAGAGCACTTTCAAGGTTGTGGAGAAGTTACAAGATTGTCTGTTCCAACGGATTATGATAGTGGAGCAGTTAAGGGGTTAGCACCCTTTTCCTTCCAAGCCTTGTTTTCTGAACCTAGTATAACTTATAGCTTGTGAAGTGAACTTTAGCATTCTCCAAAAAAGTTAAACTGATGTAATTTTTTATATCAGCTTGTCCTTAGTTTCGTGTTTTCAACTTATTGCAGGATAGCATATTTGGATTTCAAGGACTCTGAAGCTTTCAACAAAGCTTTAGAGCTTAATGGCAGTCAACTTGGAGATAATTACCTAACTGTTGAAGAGGCAAAACCAAGGGGTGGTGGCGAGAACCGTGATGGATGGAGCAGTGGTAGAGGTGGAGGCAGAAGTGGCGGTGGGCGAAGTGGTGGTAGAGATAGTGGTGGTCGGTTTGGTGGTAGAGATAGTGGTGGTCGGTTTGGTGGTGGAAGAGGTGGTGGACGCGGTAGAGGACGTGGGACACCTAATAAACCAAGTTTTACTGCAGTCTCAACAGGTAAATATTTTTTACTGTTTGTAGTTAGTTGGATTGGTTGAGGGCTGAAAATTTTTATGCTTCATGATTTGTTATTTATTTACTTGTGCTTTTTTAAATGGATGCAGGGAAGAAGACTAAATTCAATGATGACGAGTGAAACTAGAGGAGAATAAGGGTATTAGTGTTTAGTTAAGGCACATTAATTTTGCTAGTTGCAGCGCAAGATTTTGTCTGGCTTGGTTGACTTGCGTAATTTAATTTTTTCCTGCTGTACTTGTATTGTTTCTATAGATGCTTAAAATGGCATTCTCGTAGTGTGTAATTGATTTACATGATAATTTCTTTCCTATATATTTTTGGAATTGTTTATTGCAATTGTTCATGCTTTGTTTTTTATATATTTCTGATTGCCAAATGTGGAGGGATCACAAATGCCTGTGTGCAGGCCTTTGAAACAGGTGTGGGAAAGAAAGCCTTGATTTGTATTTGGACAATATCTTCCAATTAAAATATATATATGTTTTCAAAATTGAGAAATATTTTGACGTAGGTAGGTGTTGTCAATGGTAGCTTTGAATAGTGACCTTGGCTTGGGGGCCTCCTTGAACGTAAACGAAGCTGAATTCTGAGGAAGGTTGGAGAAGTTTGAGCCATTGAGGAAGCTGATAGATGTTCTTGTCTGCTGTTGGAGAGAGCCCCCATACAGACCCTGAGAGGTTTTCAATCATTAGCTTTAGGTCTGTTATTGGCTTCTGGGATATATTCTTGACTAGTACTTTGTGCCGGTAATATGCCGTCTTTCCGACTGTCCATGTGTTGGTTATGGAGTGAATAAATTCTACTGGGCCACTGGAGCTTGCTTTGGGTGGTACCTGTGTTGTTTTACTTGGTGATTGTGTAGGAGTGTTATAACCTGCAAATATTAAGTTAAAAATGAGGGAAACGCTTTTCATTTTCATTTTAGTTGAATGCAAATGATAAAAAAGGCTTACCTCTTCCTCCATATGTATAGTGAAGCTTTGAGAAGAGGCCAACAAGAGGAGCAGTGCCAGAAAGTGTAGGTTCAGTTTGCTCATAGTTAGAGCGATCGTCGGAGAAATTGTCGTTCTGGTCAGGACCGCCAACGAGGGCTCCATGTATGTGATTAGGATTTGGTTGAGGGCGACAATACCAAGTTTCAAATCCTTGAACGCATTCAACTTCAGAATGCAAAACAAAAACAGAGGCAATGGAAGAACCTCTGTGGTGGACATGAAGTGGATAGTTTGGTCCAAATCCAACCAAGTAGCTCATGGATTTGGGGTTCTTACCAAGAATGTAATCAGCCTGTTGAAAAGAAATATTATTATTATTATTATTATTATTATTATTATTATTATTATTATTATTATTATTATTATTATTATTATTATTATTATTATGCAATAAGAAGAGTACCTGTGACTTGGCGAAGGAGAGGAGATCCTGAGGGGGAAATTGGGCTCGAGGACAAGTGAGGTCGGCATTAGCAGCAGACATATAATCAGCGTAAATGGCAGCAAGTAAAGCAGCAGCAGATGCATATTGTAAGTTGTTCCATTCCCTTACGTACATTAAACCCCCTACCAATTAAACAAAGTATTAATTACTTACAACGATGATGATGAAGATTATTATTATTATTATTATTATTATTATTATTATTATTATTATTATTATTATTATTATTATTAGAGAGACTAACCAGGAGTAGTGTTGATGTTGTAACCATCATTTTGTTTAATACAAGCACATGCAAAGTAATTTGCTTTGGCTTGATATTGCTTTAGAGTGGGAGTGTATGCACCACCACGCCCTTCTAGCAGTACCTGGATTAATAATAGGACCCAATTGTTTTTGTTTATATTTTTAATGCAAAGAATAATAACAAACTGTAGTTTTAAAAAAAAGGTACCTTGGAGAGAAGAATTTGGAGGCCAGCATATTTATTGTCCCAGGAAAATTCTTTAACAGCCCAACCAGTTCCGCTCATATACACTGCATTATCCACAACATACTTCAGGTAATACTCTTCATTTGTTGCTCGATGAAGCCATGCCGCACCCCATAATAACTCATCCTAAAAATTGTAAGTAAATAATAGTAACGTTAACTTCAATTCAACCAAAAAGAGAGTTAAAAAGAAAAATTCCAATTAATTACCGAGTAACCAGAGGAAGTATAGAATTGTTTAGCATTGGAAATGGAATCACCATAGAGGCCCCTAAATTTGTCAGCAAATGAGAAAAGCTGTTTTGCATGAGCTAAGAGGAGATCAGAGTAGGAAGAGTTATAAGGCCTGAATGCAATGGCAGATGAAGCTAAGGCAGCAGCTGTTTCGGCAGCAAGATCGGAGCCAGGATTGTATTGGTCAATCTTGTATGCTGTTCTTGGGGTTGTCATGTCCTCTGCTCGCTCCCAACAGTAGTGGTCTGATTCCCCATCACCAACCTGTTTTATTTAATAATTTAGCCAATCAGGAAAAATAAAAGTTTTGAGTTCAATTCTTTCAAATCACATATGTACGTACCTGAGCCCAGAGAAGATTAGGTTGCGTATGAGCTTTAATGAAGTAATCGGTACCCCATCGAATAGCCCACAAAGTGTGTCCCATTTGGTCAAGTTGAGTGATCTCGTTCCTGAATTCAATAGCTCCCCATGCAAGCATTGTTACACTAAATGCCATTGGCAACCCAAACTTCACATGATCCCCTGCATCGTAGTATCCTCCTACTAGGTCCACCTGAAACCAAAATCAAAACCAAATAATTTTACATCATGCATCTTCAAAGACAAAAAGAAAGAAAAGAAAAAGAAAGAAATTACCCCTTGGAGAAACCCATCCTTGAGGCCTGAGTCACCTCGCCATTTGACTCGTTGGTCAGTGGGTAGTTTACCAGACCTCTGTGCTTCAAAAAAAAGCAAGGTTTTATCAACAGCTTCACCGTAGTTGAACAACTCTGTTTCTGCTGCAGCTGCCTCAAGCCCAAGCATGGCCATGCCCACCACTACCAAAACGTTTAACCCGAACTTAAACATCTTAATTATTCTTCAAATCTAATTTTATCATCAACTTATCCATATTTATATATAGAGCGAGAATACGAATGATTAGGTGGTGGTTGTAGTAGCGTTCACGTTCTGAATTTTTGCCTTAGAGCCTCCCACGTTGTTTTCATATAATGGCCTCCCAATCCCATATATATACACATTTATTTTTATTTTGGTCTTACGGGTGGTCTACCTAATGAAATGAGTTTTTCCTATCAAACCATTTCCAATTCATTATTTTATACTTTATTGGATAAAGTATTAATTCTATTTCACACCCAACCTCGTAAAATTTTCTAATTTATTCCTTTTTTTTTTTATTTTGTCGATTTTGTTCTAATTTGCAAATTATTTCTAATAATACTTCAGTTTTGAAATGTGGATGAAATGAAACTAAAGAAGGGTTGGCTACATCATTCTTTGGAGAATGTCTCGAAGCTTTGCCCCCACTATATATAGATATCACCCGGAACTTTTGGCATATTTCCAATTTCACCCAAATCAAACTTTTTGCTAGATTCATTCTCAACTAATTGGGATTAAACAATTGTACCCCCAATTCAAATTTTTGTCAAAAATTGAAAGAGTTGGACGAATTGAAGGACCTATTGAGATATTTGCCACCGAGTCAAAGGCTGATGCCTCTTACGCTTGCCATGCTGGACCATTAGATGGGTACCTTGCTGGCGTGGACTTCCCAACAAAAAGTAAATAAATAAATAAATAAACCTCTTTCTCTTTCACTAACTTTTTTCTTTTGTTTCATTTTCTCTTTCGTTTTCCTACTCGCAAAGTTGAAGCCCTAATGGTTAAACTGATTCTTTACTACATATTTTTGAAGCAGAATCAAACGAAATTCCAACCTTCTCTCCTTCTAGTACTTTTCCTAATCAATTTGTCCAAATTCCTAACCTTCTCTATGTCATTCTTAACTTGAGAAGAAAAATCAATATTGAAATAAAAATTGATGATTTGAAAACGAAGAATCGCGGATTGCTGCTGGTTGTGATAAGTGGTGCTGGTTAGAATAGGTTACCGAGAGAAAGGAGAGAGAAGTTAGAGGAACAAACAAAATAAAGAAAGAAAAGGAGTGTGTTTTGCGTTTTTTGCATTGTCTTACGAGAGTGTTTTTTGGGAGGGGTATTTAATTTTGTGCTATTTCTTTTGTCCCTTTTTAGAGTATAGTATGATTTATTCCTTATATTTTATATTAAACATTTTAGTCTTTTTATTTTAAATATTATATTTTTAGTCCTTTTATTATTTATAAATTTTAATATTTTTGTAAAAAAAAACCGTTAAAGTGAAGCATCAACTCTTATATTTTCATAGAGATCATAGTTGAAATTATCCAAACCCCATTTATATTTCTAATGACAAATGGAGCAAGTAAAATACCAAATCAAAGTTCTCGATGTAAGATAACTAAAATATTATTGGAACTTTGTGATGAAGGCGCGACTGATAGCGTTGGATTTGTTTTAAAGTTAACTTTCCAACGGTTCGGTACGTGTTATCATGGAGCTCAGAGATGATGGCTGATAAAGTTCCCTGGTTTTAAACACAAAATTCCGACAAAAAATTTGATCGGCCGCCACCGCCACCTACAAGTTCCCATGATAACACATAGGAGAGAGCAAATCTCGGTAATTACCGAATCGAATTAATTACCAATCACCATTCTGAAATTACAATGGTTTTCATAGATTCGATAATTAATAAATTACCGTCTGTAATCGGTATCAGTAATCAGTATCAGTAATCGGTAGTGAGATAAAAAAATTTCGGTTACCGACACCATTCGTTATCGGTAATGGTAAAAAATTTATCGGTTAACCGATTACCAACCGTTC
The DNA here is from genome assembly GCA_948099555.1 of Croton setiger. Taxonomy (NCBI): domain Eukaryota; kingdom Viridiplantae; phylum Streptophyta; class Magnoliopsida; order Malpighiales; family Euphorbiaceae; genus Croton; species Croton setiger. Next base: position 7,158 of record CANUEY010029084.1, read on the forward strand.
GCTAACGGTAATCGATAATGGTTCCGGTTGCTCACCCCTAATAACACATACCGAACTTTTGGAAGCTGACTTTAAAACGAATCTAACCCCACACTCCATACTTAATGGTATGTTAGCTATCTAAATCCAGATTTTAAAATGTATGCCCGGTTGGTTGGCGAATATAATAGCGAACATAAATAACACTACAAAATCATAAAATACATCCCAATTTGCCAAAAACCTGCAATTTTCATGTACTTTTCTACATTCAAACTACGAAATTTAGCGCCAAAAAGGATTTACATCAACCAAAAACAAATGCAAACAATAATTTCCCAAACAGATTATACATCAATATTCTTTATATGTTTTAATTTCTTCTTTTTGTTCCCTAAATTTGAATATAATATCTTTGTTTTTCAGAATATTCAATCTTCATCATCAAATCCAATACCTTGCGTTTTCTGGTTTAAAAGAAACAAATTAATCTCTCCAATTTTCAACAGATTAATTAATAAATAGGGAATATGAAATTTAATTGATAAATACCAAAAGCGAATCTAGTTTTACCTCATGAAAATTCATTCCCTCGTGAAAGAAAAGAATCCTATTTCCCCTGTTTTGAAACATCGACGCCTCCATTGAAGCTTTGGAACATCTTGCCTCCATTCAAGTCATACAAGTCTTGTCCAATACTGCTCCATGTTCACAGAAGCTACTGCTGCTGATTTCCCGGCGTTGGTCTGGGCGAGGAAGCCGGAGCTGGTGACGTCAAGATTGAGAGTGGTCAGAGGGAGGAGACGAGGAAGAGAGAGGGAGCTGCTGAGCAGATGAGAGAGGGAGCTGCTGAGCAAACTGCGGTTTTGCTTAGCCTCAAACTGCAAACTGAAACGGCACATGCGGTTCACTTAAATTACAAACCGCGAACCGCATTATAATTGCAGAGTGGTGTGGACGGTTTTGTGGTTGGGGATTATTTTTGCTCACCGGCACCTAACATAACTCGGACATCATTTTGGGAAAAAAAAGACACTAAATTTTTACGGTGTGTGCTCTGTCTTCTGTGGATCTGAGCCTATTCTATTCTATTCTCATGACTGAATGGGATCAGTAACTCTTAACCTCTACAGCTATGGAGTTACCACCGGAATCCTTTCTTCTTGAAGACTTCGGTCAAAAGGTTGACCTCACCCGTAGGATCCGGGAGGTTCTCCTCAACTACCCGGAGGGCACCACTGTCCTCAAAGAGCTCATACAGAACGCCGATGATGCCGGCGCCTCCAAGATTTGCCTCTGCCTCGATCGCCGCCTCCACGGCTCCAATTCTCTCTTATCCAACTCTTTGTCCCAGTGGCAAGGGCCAGCTCTCTTGGCCTACAACGACGCCGTTTTCACTGAGGAGGATTTCGCTAGCATTTCAAGAATTGGCGGTAGTGCAAAGCACGGCCAGGCATGGAAGACTGGCCGATTTGGCGTCGGCTTCAATTCGGTTTACCATTTGACCGATTTGCCCTCGTTCGTAAGCGGCAAGTACGCGGTGCTATTCGATCCTCAGGGAATTTACCTGCCAAATGTTTCCACATCAAATCCTGGTAAGAGAATCGATTTTGTTTCCTCCTCAGCGATTTCAGTCTATCAGGACCAGTTCTCTCCGTACATTGCTTTCGGTTGCGACATGAAAGTTCCCTTCTCTGGAACTCTTTTCCGTTTCCCTCTTAGGAATACAAATCAGGCAGCCACCAGCATGCTATCCAGGCAGTCTTACTTGGACGATGACGTATTGTCCATGTTTGTTCAGCTTTTCGAAGAAGGGGTTCTTTCTCTACTATTTCTGAAAAATGTGCTTTCTGTTGAAATGTATGTGTGGGAGAAGGGAGAGTCCGAGCCGAAGAAGCTCCATACAAACCGTGTTTGTATACTGAATGATGATGTTATTTTGCATCGACAGGCGCTTTTGAGGATGTCCAAAAGAAGTTCCAATAAGTTGGATCAGAATTGCGGAATGGATAGCTACGAGGTTGAGTTCTTGAGTGAGAATTTTTGTGGAAATGAAGTTAAGGTGAGGACTGATAGGTTTTATGTAGCGCAAACAATGGCATCTGCAAATAGTAGAATTGTTTCTTTTGCTGAAAGAGCTTCTAAAGAATATGATATTCACCTCTTACCCTGGGCTTCTGTCGCTGCATGTATATCAGATGATTTGTCCGATGTAAGTATGATTTTGGCAGCCTTTGTTTTAGATGATTGGACATATTTTGACTAACAGTAGTAATCTGAATTTTTTTTTAACTTTAGGAGGCAGCCGATCATGTATTTGTTATTTGCTAATGCATAAATGTTGTTGAGACATTCTAGTTGGAATGGGAAGAGTATTATTTACTTGATTTTTTAGGCTGCAAACCAGAATTAAGCCCTTCTGGGAGAATATTGCTTCTCTTTATAATGAAGCCCTGATGGTGGAAGAATCCCTCTAGTTAATTGAGGCAAGGCTTGGTTAATGAAGTGGTAAAAATCAATGTGATATTCTAGTGTTTATATTTATAGAAAACTGAAATGTGCTATGTATATGTTTGTTTTCTTTTCTTGTTCAACACATTACACTCGTAAAATAAGTTGGTATTTCATTTTTTATTCCTACAGAAGAGCATTTTGTTCAACCTTTGCCCTAAACTCTTGCAATGGACAACTTGATGTTCAAGAGAGTATATTTCTAAGTTGTACTTAAAGAAATGCTTCTCTAGCCTTTGGATCTACCTTTGATGTGGTTAAGCCAATTGGTTAAATCAAATTAGAACAATGTGCAGGGAATAAATAATTGACTTATGTCCCTCATTTTTAATTGTAGAAAATGTAATATAGTAGAAAGAGTATTACGGTGAAATACTACTGTTAATTAGCTTATTTACTTCAAAAGTTCAATTAAATATATATATATATGGCAAGAAGTTATTCTTTACTGTGGGATAAGCCTGAATTTGTATTTAGAATTAGACTAATTCCATATTTCTTTAGTAGTAGTTTTTTTATCCCTGCTATCTTTTAGCTTCACTTAATGAACAAATTGATAAAATTTAAGCCCCAATGTACCTACCCCATGTTTATAAGTTGGTCAAACCTTTTTATAAGCAGTTTTTAAATTTTAAACAATTTACAAACCTGCTTACCAAAATGTATTTTGAACTTATGTGCAGTTTAATAAGTAGCAATCATTTTTTAGCTGCTTTTAATCACTTGAGATTTTTATTTAGTAAATGGCTGTTATATCCCATTAATATTGAGAAACTTCAAAATAATCTTCTTATCTATCCTTCGCCCAATCAAGAATTCTCTTTCCTTTTGTTGTTAACTCTTAAGCCATTGCACTACTGATTTTAGGTTATTTATCAGTCAGCTTTGTTAAATAGGTTAACCGCTTATCAATCTATTCTGGTAAACATGTCACAATTTATTTTAAGCAACCTTTTACTTCATAAGCAAACTATAAGCATGAGTTAGCAAGTACAAATGATGAAAAACAACTCCATAACTAATAAACATTATCTTAATGAGAAAACCAAACAGAAATTTGGTATCAACAATAAAATTTGAAGTGATGAATTGATGGTTCTCGATTATTACTGTGTTGAATCTCAATATAGAAACACAATACTGATAGAAGATAGAAAAAATAACATAATCAGAAATTAGAGGCAAGTGAAGAAGCAGAAACTTGACTTAAGAAAAAATCAAGCCAACCAAAGTTATTCTGCTGAAATTAAAAGATACAATAAGATGTACCCCATGCCCCCTTCCAGCTAGGCTCCCTTTATACTTGCCACCACTTATGTTATAACCAATTTGACAGTTGTCCCATTCTAGATGTCAAAGAAGGTTCTGCACTAACTCCAAGAACTGAAATCCATAGGTTGATCTAAGACTTTTCCTTTGCTTTCTTGACATTCTCGCTTCCGCTTCGTCCACCCCTGCTCGTGCGGGTGAATAGACACAGCCAGTTAATTAGGATTTAATTTGCCTTCAGGTTTTCAATTTAGTTAGGGAGTATTTATTTTTAGTTCTCTACTACCGAAGGTTTTTTAATTTCATTTAGTTGTTTCCTTGTTAGTTAAGGTTATCTATTAATGTAAACTCTGAGATTGGAGGTCTCTCTAATGAGATCCAAATTATCTTGATGTCTGCTATAATGTAGGTTCTTGATTTGATGCTTATAAGCTATCTTTTAACTTTTCCAGAAAATTTTATTGGTTCACTCCAAATTGATAGTCTTGTTCTTGAGTGTCCATACTATATACTGAGATTGAGATGCATTTAGGAAAATTCTTAAGGTGTTGCATTTTAGAATGTTTAAATGCTCGTCTGCTCCTTTCTTTATAATGTTGCAGGCTCACCTTGGTTTAATATGGTTGTGGACAGAATGATGATCTGAAGCGCGGTAGGGCATTTTGTTTTCTTCCATTGCCTGTAAGAACTGGACTAAATGTGCATGTTAATGGTTACTTTGAGGTTTCATCAAATCGTCGCGGAATCTGGTATGGAGAAGACATGGACAGAAGTGGAAAAATTCGCTCCGTGTGGAATAGACTTCTTTTAGAAGAGGTTGTGGCTCCTACCTTTAAACATTTGCTGCTTGGTGTGCAAGGGTTGCTAGGGTCAAAAGATTCATATTACTCCTTATGGCCTGCTGGTTCCTTTGAAGAGCCATGGAACATCTTAGTTGAACAAATATACAGAAAAATTGGTGATGTGCGTGTGTTGCATTCAGAATGTGAAGGTGGAAAATGGGTGACACCAATTGAAGCCTTCCTTCATGATGAGAAGTTCACCAAAAGCAAGGAACTTGGTGAATCCCTGCAGCAGTTAGGAATGCCTATTGTCCATCTGCCCATTTTCTTATTTGATATGCTTTTGAAATATGCCTCTGGTTTTGAGCAGAAAGTGGTTACTCCTGATACAGTACGCCATTTCCTCAGGGAATGCAAAACTCTCCTTGGGATGTTAAGCACGTCTTACAAGCTTGTATTATTGGAATATTGTCTTGAGGATTTAGTTGATGAGGATGTTGGTGTTCATGCTAGCAAACTCCCATTACTTCCTTTAGCAAATGGTGATTTTGGAGTATTCTCTGAGGCTTCCAAGGGGACTTCTTATTTCATCTGCAATGAATTAGAATACATGTTGCTTGAAAAAATTTATGATAAAATTATTGATCGCAATATTCCAGAGCACATACTCAGAAGACTTTCTGCTGTTGCAGAGTTGTCGAAAGCAAATCTCACTGTTTTCAGCATCACATATTTTCTCAGCTTATTTCCCAGATTTGTACCTGCTGAATGGAGATATAAAAGTAAGGTCGTATGGAAACCTGAATCTTGTAGTAATCACCCAACTTCATCATGGTTTAAGCTGTTCTGGCGATATGTTGGAACTCAGTGCAAAAAATTGTCTGTCTTTGGTGATTGGCCCATCTTGCCATCCACATCTGGGTACCTGTACAGGCCTTCTAGACAGTCAAGACTGCTTGCCTCTGATAAAATTCCTATTCCAATTCTTGATATCCTTCTTAAGATTGGTTGCAAGATACTTGATTCAGCTTATGAAGTAAAACATCCAGATTTGCCTCTTTACGTATGTGAAGGTTATTTTGCCGGTGTCTTGGAATCAGTTTTTGATGCTGTCTCATCATATGGTTGCATGATAGAAATGTTATTTCATAATTTGGGAGCTGAAGAAATGGATGAGCTCCGGAGGTTTCTTCTTGATCCAAAATGGTACTTGGGGAACAACATTGATGGTTCTATCTTGAGAAATTGCAAGATGCTACCTATTTACAGAGTTTATGGTGGAGTGACTGTTCAAGACATTCGTTTCTCTGCTCTAGAAAATCCTCAGAAATACTTACCACCAGTAAATGTCCTTGAGAAGTTTCTCGATTCTAATTTTATTATGACCTCCTCAAATAGTGAGGAAGATATTTTGGTGAGATATTATGGGATTGAGAGAATGGGGAAGGCACGCTTCTACAGGCAGCAGGTGTTTGACAATTTTAGGGAGTTGCATCCACAGTGTCGTGATAGTATTATGCTTTCTGTTTTGCAAAACTTGCCACAATTATGTGTTGAGGATGTAACTTTCAGGGAACATTTGAGGAACTTAGAATTTGTCCCTACACTTGGTGGTGTTATTAAGTGTCCTGGAGTCCTTTATGATCCACGTAATGTAGAGTTGTGTGCTTTATTATCCGAGTCTGATAGCTTTCCATCTGGTGCTTTCCAAGAACCTGACATTCTGGATATGCTACATGGTTTGGGCCTCCAAAAATCTGTTTCCCCTGAGACTGTCATAGAAAGTGCTAGACTAGTTGAGCAGTTAATGCATGAGGATCAACAAAAAGCACATTCCAGGGGGAAAGTGCTTCTTTCTTTCTTAGAAGTAAATGCCATGAAGTGGTTACCCGACAATTTAACTGATGACCGAGGAACTTTCAACAAAGTCTTTTCACAAGCTGCAACTCCTTTTAGACCTCGCAACTTGAAATCTGACCTTAAAAAGTTCTGGAATGATCTGCGGATGATTTGCTGGTGTCCTGTGATGGTTTCTGCTCCATTTCAGACGTTGCCATGGCCTGCTGTGTCTTCAACAGTTGCTCCACCTAAGTTTGTTAGGTTACAAGTGGACATGTGGCTTGTTTCAGCTAGCATGAGAATACTGGATGGGGAATGTTCTTCAACTGCATTATCAAATAACCTTGGATGGTTATCTCCACCCGGAGGCAGTGCACTTGCTGCTCAATTACTTGAGCTTGGGAAAAACAATGAAATAGTGAATGACTGGGTGCTCCGCCAGGAATTAGCGTTGGCAATGCCAAAGCTATACTCAATTATGATGGGCTTGATCGGTTCCGATGAAATGGACATTGTGAAGGCTGTTCTTGAAGGTTCTCGTTGGATTTGGGTGGGGGATGGATTTGCCACTATTGATGAGGTTGTTCTTGATGGTCCTCTTCATTTGGCTCCTTATATTCGTGTTATACCCATTGACTTAGCTGTTTTCAAAGACTTATTTTTGGAGCTTGGCGTTCGAGAGTATTTTAAACCTATTGATTATGCTAATATTCTGGTCAGAATGGCTGTGAGGAAAGGTTCCTCTCCCCTAGATATACAAGAAATCAGGGCAGCCATACTGATAGCTCAACATCTGGCTGAGGTTCAGTTTCATGAACAAGAAATAAAGTTGTATTTACCAGATGTTTCAGGAATTCTATTGCCTGCCAGTGATTTAGTTTACAATGATGCTCCATGGTTGTTTAACTCAGATGTTAGTGATGGCTCATTTGGTGCATCCTCTGTGGCCTTAAATGCAAAAAGAACAGTTCAGAAATTGGTTCATGGCAATATCTCTAATGAAGTTGCAGGGAAGCTTGGTGTCTGCTCTCTTCGTAGGATCTTACTTGCTGATAGTGCTGATTCAATGAATTTTAGTTTGTCAGGGGCTGCTGAGGCCTTTGGGCAGCACGAGGCTTTGACAACAAGACTTAGACACATACTTGAGATGTATGCTGATGGTCCTGGCATTCTTTTTGAACTGGTTCAAAATGCCGAGGATGCTGGGGCTTCAGAAGTGATATTTCTGTTGGACAAAACTCAATATGGGACATCTTCTGTTCTTTCCCCTGAAATGGCAGATTGGCAGGGTCCTGCATTGTATTGTTTCAATGACTCAGTTTTCAGTCCTCAAGATCTTTATGCAATTTCACGTATTGGTCAAGAGAGCAAACTGGAAAAACCTTTTGCTATTGGAAGATTTGGGCTTGGATTTAATTGTGTTTATCATTTTACAGACATACCCACATTTGTTTCTGGGGAAAACATTGTTATGTTTGACCCTCATGCCTGTCATTTGCCTGGGATCTCACCCTCCCACCCTGGCTTAAGGATTAAGTTTGTTGGCAGAAAGATTTTGGAACAGTTTCCAGATCAGTTCTCTCCATTCTTACACTTTGGCTGTGATTTGCAGCATCCCTTTCCTGGTACCCTCTTTCGTTTTCCTCTTAGAAGTGCTGCTATTGCCCTTCGTAGCCAAATAAAGAAGGAAGGATATGCACCTGATAATGTATCATCTCTCTTTGCTTCCTTTTCTGGGGTTGTTTCTGAAGCTTTACTTTTTCTTCGCAATGTAAAATCAATCTCTATTTTTGTGAAGGAAGATAACAATCATGATATGCAACTCCTCCATCGTGTAGACAGAAAGTGTATTATTGAGCCAAATATGGAGTCCAATGCATTGGATAATTTGTTCACTCATATCAGTGGTGGTCAAAGTAATGGATTGGGTAAAGATCAGTTGCTCAAAAAGCTGAGCAAGTCCATTGGTAGGGATTTGCCATTTAAATTTAAAAAAATTGTAGTAACTGAGCAAAAGCCATGTGGTGTTTTGTCTCACTGTTGGATAACCAGTGAGTGCTTAGGCAGTGGGCAATCTAATAGCAGCTCTGCGGTTGATATATCTCATAAATCGATTCCATGGGCATGTGTTGCAGCTTATATACATTCTGTTGAGAGGGTTGGGGAATTGGGTGATATCTTGAACAAAGAGAGCTTCAATAGTTCTGAGTTCTTTCAATTTTCTATTTCTTCAGTTCCGCAGAGGGATAAATTTGAGGGTCGAGCCTTCTGCTTTTTACCACTGCCAATCAATACTGGGCTTCCTGTACATATTAATTCATATTTTGAATTGTCATCCAACAGGAGAGACATCTGGTTTGGTAATGACATGGTAGGGGGTGGAAAAAAACGGTCGGATTGGAACAAGTATATTCTTGAAGCTGTTGTTGCCCCTGCTTATGGTCGTTTGCTTGAAAAAATTGCACAGGAGATTGGCCCATGTGATTTGTTCTTTTCATTTTGGCCAACAACCACTGGTTTGGAGCCTTGGGCATCAATGGTGCGGAGGCTATACATTTTTATTGCTGAAGCTGGTCTCTGTGTATTACATACAAAAGCTAGAGGGGGCCATTGGATTGCTGCCAAACAAGCGGTTTTTCCTGACTTTAACTTTCACAAGGAAAATGAGCTCACAAAAGCTTTATCAGATGCTGGTCTACCTCTTGTGGATATTTCCAAATTACTTGTAGAGAGATTTATGGATGCCTATTCGTCACTAAATTTTCTTACTCCACACTTATTAAGAACACTGCTCATTCGAAGGAAACGCAGATTTAAGTGTCATCATTCATTGATCCTTGCTCTTGAATACTGTTTACTTGATTTAGAAGTTCCCATCAAACCTGATAGTCTGTGTGGTTTAGCATTGTTACCTCTTGCTAATGGTTCATTTGCAACGTTTGAGAGAAGTGGCAATGGTGAAAGAATTTATATTGCACGGGAGAATGAGTATTGTCTTCTCAAGGATTCAGTTCCACATCAGCTTGTGGATGATGGAATTCCAGAAGTTGTTTATGGAAAGCTATGTAGCATAGCTGAGAGTAAGGCATCAAATATTTCTTTCCTGTCTTGTGATTTACTAGAGAAGCTCCTCATTAAATTACTTCCAGTTGAGTGGCAGCATGCCAAAAAGGTAACTTGGGCTCCTGGTAATCTTGGCCACCCAAGTTTAGAGTGGATGAGGTCTCTGTGGAGCTATCTAAAGTCATGTGATGATCTCTCTGTATTTTCCAACTGGCCCATATTACCTGTTGGAGACAATTGTCTATTGCAATTAGTTCCCAATTCTAATGTAATATTAGATGATGGATGGAGTGAAAACATGTCTTCTTTGTTGCTGAATGTAGGATGTTTATTTTTGAGGAGTGACCTACAAGTAGAATATCCATATCTCAAAACATTCGTGCAGCCTCCTACGGCACCAGGCATATTAAATGCATTTCTGGCAATTTCTGGCAAGCTCGAGAACATTGAGAGACTTTTTGATAATGCATCAGAGAGGGAGCTACATGAACTGCGGAGTTTTCTTCTTCAATCCAAGTGGTTCTTTGAGGAGCAGATGAATGGGACATGTATTGAAGTCATCAAACACCTTCCTGTTTTTGAGTCGTACAGAAGTCGGAAACTAGTTTGTCTAAGCAAACCTACCAAATGGCTTAAACCAAATGGTGTACGGGAGGATCTTGTGGATGATGATTTTGTACGCACTGAATCAGAAGGAGAGAGAATAATTCTGGGAAGGTACTTGGGAATCGGAGAGCCATCAACAATTGAATTTTATAAAGGTTATGTACTTGACCGCATGCCAGATTATCTATCACAGAAGGAAGCTCTTGTGGCCATTCTAAATGATGTGAGTCTTTTGATTGAAAACAATATTTCCATCAAATCTGCACTTTGCAGTGTGCCTTTCGTTTTGGGGGCCAACGGAACTTGGCAACATCCGTCAAGGTACTTGTTTATACTGTGATATGTTCAATTTCTTGTATGCTAGGTTTGTCGTATTTTGGAAGCCTTGAATCTCCTAAGTTGGTTTTGTTTAGTAATCTATTTATTAGTTTTTGTATTTGGTTCTATTTAATGAGTGGGCTATGTAACTTTTGATAGCACTTCCATTTTTCCTTTTTAACTGTTTGTTCTTTAAAATGACTTATCGGTTCCTTATCATATGAGCAAATTACTCATAGATAATCTTTACGGGATTCTTTCAGTGGATAAGAAAGATGAATATTTTGCTCTCAAATGAAGTTGAGGTATGTTTTTGTGTTGCGTAAGATAGAAGCAGCTACGACTCAAGGGACCTAGCACTCGAATTAGGGATAATAATTCATCTTTTTTTTTTTTCTTTTTTCCTTTTCTAATCAATGAAAAATTGATCTATATATGTACACATGATTTCCAGTGTATATCAAGGACCATATTAAGCGTACTTGATTATCATGCTTATTTATGATTTTTCTGCAAATGAAGCTTACTTGATTATCACGTTTATTTATGATTTTTAAGAAATGGTGCCATTAGGCTTACATTTTTGTTTCTATAATGTGTTTCATGATGATGTTGTCTTCATTAGCACTTGGCATGATTCCGCTAGATTAATTGACCTCCCATTGTACCATGCACCCAAGACTACTCATTGAATTTAGAAGTTTTTATTGTTATACTTTTTGTAGAAGTTACATGGGAATATATTAGCTAGAACTTGTATAACTGATTATTATGCCTTTTTCCTCTTTTCACAAATGATTAAATGTTATTTTTCCCTCGCAATAATGTCTTTTGCAGGCTTTATGATCCACGTGTTCCTGCGCTACAAATGGTGCTCCACAGTAGTTTTTTCCCTTCTAATGAATTTTCAGATCCTGAAACTTTGGAGACTTTAGTTACCCTTGGGCTTAAACGAACGCTGGATTTAACTGGGTTTCTTGATTGTGCTAGATCCATATCAATGTTGCATGATTCGGGTGATTCAGAAGTGGTGAATTATGGGAAGAGGTTTCTTACCTGTTTAAATGCTGTGGCACATAGGCTGTCAGCTTATATTGAAGAAAGGAATCACAATAATTTGCCAGGTACGTTGGCTTATCAGAATAATTTTGTTGCAGCTGATGATGCTTTGTTTCAAGAGAGAGAGAAGAGTTGCTTTGAAGATGCTCTGGATATTTTCTCTCTCGTGACTAACTTGGTTGATGACCAGCAAGAAGAAGAGTTTTGGTCTGAACTGAAGGCTATTGAATGGTGTCCTATTATTGTTGATTCACCTGTACAAGGACTCCCATGGTTGAAATCTAATAGGAAGACATCATCTCCATTGAATGTGAGACCTAAAACACAGATGTGGATGGTATCTTATTCAGTTCATATACTAGATGGTGAATGTGACTCAAGTTACCTACAAAAACAGCTTGGTTGGATGGATTGCCCAAAAATAGATGTTTTGACTATGCAATTGATGGAACTTTCCAAGTCCTACAATCAGCTAAAGCTAAGTCCTATGAAACTTGAGTTTGATGCTGCTTTGCAAAAAGGAATTCCAGCACTTTATTCTAGATTGCAAGAATACATTGGTGCTGATGATTTTGTGAGGTTGAAGTCTACTTTAAGTGGCTTTTCCTGGGTTTGGATTGGTGATGATTTTGTATCCCCAGAAAAACTTGCATTTGATTCGCCTGTGAAATATACCCCGTATTTGTATGTTGTACCATCTGAGTTATATGAATTTAAAGAATTGCTCTTGGAATTAGGTGTAAAACTTAATTTTCAAACCTGGGATTATTTCCATGTTCTGCAAAGATTACAAACTGATGTTAAAGGGTGCTTCTTGTCAATTGATCAGTTAAGTTTTGTCCATTGTGTCCTTGAAGCTGTTGCAGAATGTTGCATAGATGACCCAATGTTTGAGGGTTCCTATACATCACTGTTAATGCCAAATTCCTCTGGAATTCTAAAGCATTCTGGGGATCTTGTGTTCAATGATGCACCTTGGATGGAGAACAGTGCTCTAGATGGGAAAGACTTTGTGCATTCAAGTATCAGCAATGATTTGGCAAATAGGTTGGGGGTTAAATCACTCCGCTGTCTCTCTTCCATTGATGAAAATATGAATAAAGATTTGCCATGCATGGACTTTGCCAAGATAAGTGACCTTCTGGCACTGTATGGAAACAATGATTTTTTATTGTTCGACCTTCTTGAGTTAGCAGATTGCTGCAAAGCTAAAAGGTTGCACCTAGTTTTTGACAAGAGGGAGCATCCTCGTCAGTCTTTACTGCAGCATAATTTAGGTAAAGAGTTCTGAAATTATAATTTTCATTGTTTAAATGTCTTCAGATGATAGAAATTCTTCTTTAAGATTTCATAAATTGTTAGTTTCCTTCATTTAACTACTGGTCATGAAAAAAATGTGTTCGGTTTCAATATATTTTCTGCTCTTTGTCCTTGTTATATGATGTATGTATTGTTGAAAAAGATGCATCAATCCAAAATGAATCATATATTTAAGATTACTTTTGAATCATATATTTAAGATTCCTTTTGGATTATTCTTAAGGTTATATTGATAGATTTTGGTTTCAAAATTGTGATTCATTAGGTGAATTTCAAGGGCCTGCTCTAGTTGCCATTTTGGACGGTGTTCACTTAACTAGAGAGGAAGTTAGCAGCCTTCAGCTTCTGCCTCCATGGAGACTTCGTGGCAATACTCTGAATTATGGTCTGGGACTTCTTAGCTGTTACTTCATATGTGACCTCCTGGCAATTATTTCTGGGGGCCACTTTTATATGTTTGATCCTTGTGGTTTGGCACTTGGCGTTCCTTCAAGTCATGCTCCTGCAGCCAAAGTGTTTTCTCTGATAGGTACCTACTCATATGCTGACATTCTTGAATGTGTTTACTATTCTGCTTGTGCATTGTTCGTTCCGGTGTCTTTACCATTTTATTCCTTGAATTGTATAAAGTAATAATATCCAATGTTTTGGCACTTATTGGAAATAATTTGTTTCCAGAGAGTATCACCCCCCTGAAGAGGCCTTTTTTTAGAATGTTAAACATAGATGTCATCAGAAAGAGTGTGTGGTTATGGCTAGTTTAAATTTGTAGTTTACATCAAATCTAAGTTATGCATTTAAAGTCAGTTTGAGGGGGTATTGAATTTTGAGGATGATTTGGTATTCAATTTTGTTTGAGGATGGTGATAATGTTGTGTTGACAGTTATTTAAATGGCCTATGGATTGCAAATATAGATGTGTGATCGGTGACAGCACATTTGTTGCACAGACTCCTTTGAGTGTAAATGGAGATGCAGTCAAATTACTTCACTGTAGAGTTACCTAGGATTCTGCAGCATCATAAGTTTGGGTTACTTTGGAAAGTAACTTTTTCTTTAAGTAGATTGTATTAATGGATGAAGTTCAAAAACAAAATTTAATAACAAAAAAAAGTATTGTAATTTCTTTAGTTGTTTGCCACTAGTGACCTGCTATTTATGTGGTTAATTAATTGGACCTAAAATGTCGTTGTCCTAGCAGACGAAAAAATGATCCCGGAGTGTTGGCTAAACTTTTTAAGATGGGTTCTAGTGTATGTCGGAGAATGGACACCTTTCAAGGCCTGTGTGCGCATGTGACAACCATTATGGTAATGGTTCTACTTGAGGGGTTGCATTGGATATCCAAAAAATGGAGAAGAAAGGGAAGAAAAGAAGATTTTAAATTTAAGGGCAACCCCACATAATTGCTCAATTGATTTTAATGATAAGGTGCTAAAATCCATTGCAGGACACATAGGTGATTAAAGCCAAATTTTAGGAACACTCTTTCTAAAAACTGAAGTTGCTGCATTGGTTCTTCATTCTAGCAACTCATCTGTGCATAATGATGTTAGTTCTTGTTGATTCAAGATTGTTGGGGTTGAAACCCTCATGCCTAAGGCCTGCAATGAAGAAAGATCTGATTTGAATATACTTGAATGTTTTTAATCTTTTCTCAATGATTTTTTAGTTAGCTTGGTATGGGTTTTTGGGTTGTATTGAATCTAATCAAGTTTGGTCTCCTGAATTGGTCTAAGATAGGTTGAAGGCCTTGCATTGAAGAATCTATTTGTTTGACAATGAAAATGTCAGGAAGATAGATGGTCAGATTGGTAAATTTGCATTTTTTGTCTTCTTAAATGTCCCAATCATTTGTTATTATATTTATATATGAAGGAAGAAAGTGCTAAGGAGTCTTTCTCATGTCATCTAGAGAGAATGGGAAATGGAATTTTACTAGTTTTTCCTCTTGCCTTCTTCTGCTTGTTGATTCAATTATGCTGTAACTACTATCATATTTGTGAGTCATTGAGGTTGAAGAGCTTATGTCTTGCAATTACTTTGGTGATGACAATACAAGGAATTTGCAACTAAGTTCTTTACATAGCTTAACTTAAATGTTCTATTTAGAATTGTATGTGGTTGCATTTGACCCAAATGAACATGGTTAGTTGTTAGTGTCAGAGGCTCAGAGCCACTGAACTGTGTGTCCTGGTTTGGCCTTTTGCTTTCTGTAAGCTGAATTCTCAAACCCCTGACATAGAAACATGCTATGATGCCATAATCCTAATGTTTTTGTACTTATTGTCAGCATGAAAACATTTGGACGCAACATGCTTGCAGAATGGTAATGCCAGATTCACAAATGTGAAAGATATTGATGTCATAGTGACTAATATATGGAAAAGTATGGAAATCATTTCCGTATATTTTAATAATCCAGTTTCTTTTGTGAGCTTGAGCACTATGCTCAGCTTCTACTGACATAATTCCCCTAGATTATTGTTTCTATATCATGTGCCCTTTTTTTTTTTTTTTTTTCTCATTTCTTGATTTATTTTCCAAGCACCTCACTCTTTTAATTTCCACCTTTTGCATGTGGATAATGAAGAACTTACGTTCCCATTGTGATTTACGGCAGGTTCAAATTTGACGCAGCGTTTTTGTGATCAATTTAATCCTATGTTGGTTGATGAAAACATATCATTGTGTTCTTCTGATTCCACTATTATCCGCATGCCTCTATCATCAAAATGTCTTAAAGATGGAATTGATTTGGGATTGAAGAGGGTAAAACAATTATTTGACAGATTCATTGATCATGCGTCTCAAACACTTATATTTTTGAAGTCAGTTTTGCAGGTAATATTTATTGTTTTAGCTAGTTTACCTTCTTTTGCATGCAACTATTCAGTTACAAAGTTTGCAGGAGTATACCAAAATGTGGGCATGCATGCACATGTTTGCACACACTCGTGACTGTTGGAGAACAAATGATTTTTTAACCATTTTGGTGACGGATTAGAAAATTTGACAACGTAAAATTAATAATTTGTTTTCAGGTGTCACTTTCAACCTGGAATGAAGGATGTGATAAACCATGCCAGGATTTTTCAGTGTCTGTTGATTCATCGTGTGCTACTATGAGAAATCCTTTTTCAGAAAAGACATGGAGGAAGTTTCAAATATCAAGGTTATTTAGCAGTTCAAATGCTGCAGTTAAATTGCATGTGATAGATGTGAATTTGTATGAAGGAGCCATGACTAAAAGAGTTGTTGACCGATGGCTTGTTGTGCTTACCCTTGGTTCTGGGCAAACAAGAAATATGGCTCTTGATAGGTATGTTCTTTAATTTAATTGATTCATGACTACCTTTTTGGAAATTGTAAATGTGAGTTTCATATGCATTTGTATTATGTCTTCAAAGATCTGTTTTTGTAGAAAAATTTCAACCAAAATTAAATGGGAAAATTAATATTTTGATTAGAGGGAGGGAAAAATAATGCTTTTTAGTTTCTATACAGACATACTTATATGATAGAGAAGTGAACATCTTTCAAGATTGAAATCCAAAATCAAGAAATGCAGACTTAAGGAACTGAACCAGGAGAAGATATATTTGTATAGCAAAACTGAATTATAGAAAGAGAAATGTAAGCAAATAGCAGATTTCAAAGTTTGAAGTTAAGTAAATAGCAGATTTTTTTACTAATTAAGTGAATAGCAACGTTTCCATCAAAAGACTATGCCCCTTTTCTATCATCATCATCAGCAACTAATTGATCTTACAGTCTTCTACTTCTTCTGGTCTTGCTTTTGCTTCTCTAAAGACAATATGATCAAATTCAAACCTTCTATTATAATTTCACAGCATTGTCTTTGCCGTCTACAACCTAAGCCAGCAGTTCAAACACCAACCGAGCCGCTTCATACACGTTCTCGGCTACCACCCAGCCACCATTTTCTGTTAAACGGATTAAGCACCATCACAGCCAGAAGGGCCTAAAGGTGCGTTGAGATCAATGCCTGGGCAGCTCCGGCTGGATTCTATCAAATTGACCAACTTGGAAGCTTATTTTGGGATGAGATTTCTCAATCCAATTACTACTATGCCTAAGGTCGATTGATCGTGTAGCACCAAAGTATTGATTTGTGTTTCTTTTGCTTTGTGAATTTGAAATCAGAATAGTTCCAATAAGTATTTGTGTCATTAGCCAAATAAACAGAAAATGCGAGGTGAACAAGAATGTGGTGAACGTCTTTTTGATTGGAGCATGTCGACTTCGATCTTTATGGTTTTCATCGATTTGGAGAAGAAAATCCATGTATATACGAATCTATATATATATAGTTATAAATCTACGTATATATGAATTTGTATATAGGTATGTATAGATTTTGAGTGTATATAGGGTATATATGATAGAATTTTTGTGTATATAGATATTTAAGGATAGAATTTTAGTTTATATTTGTATATAGGATAAAATTTGAATGTATATAAGTAGGTATATGAGGATAGAATTTAAGTGTATATTTGTATATAAAGATTGAATTTGAGTGTATATAGGTGTATAAGAATGGGATTCAAGTGTGTATATGTATATAAAAATATATAGGGCATATTATGATTTTTTTTTAAATATGCTATTTATTTAATTTTTGAAAAAAATTGCTATTTACTTCACTCAAACTTCCAAAACTGCTGTTACTAACTTCCCCCTTATAAAAATAATGAAGATAATCAACCAATTTGCTATTGTAGGCTGCCTTGCTCCTGAGGTTGTAAACCAAAGAAGGCCTTGGGCCTGAAACTTCATTCCTATCATTGTATATGGACTTTTGATCATCCAGATTCATTATTTCTTGGAAATTTTAAAACCTGATTTATCTGAAATTGGAAATACTGATTTCTTAATCATTTGTCTGTTCTCCTATGAAGATATGTAAACCTCAAGCTTTTAATTGGTTGAAATTTCTGTTTGCACTTGATGCTTAATATTATCTGTGATGGTATTATTTTTATTGCAAGCTTAGGGAGCTGTTATTAACTCATCTTAGGTTTTGACTAGTGTTGTTGTGTTGAGGCTTTTTGTAGAACATTCAAGAAAATTATATTATACAACATGATATATGCAATTTGCCTTTTTGTTTGATCGACAATTATGTACTTGAGAAGTAATTTATTCTTCAATTGGACTGGTATCAGAGTTGATGCATCACCTGCCTTTGAGAATAAAAGATCTCTAAGGGATTCTCCTTAAAATATTCTGCCTGAATTTATCTGCTCCCTTTTTTTCTTCCACAGGAGATATCTTGCATATAACTTGACACCTGTTGCCGGAGTTGCAGCACATATATCAAGGGATGGTCATCCTGTTGATGTGCATATGAGAAACTCTGTTATGTCTCCTCTTCCTTTGTCTGGTAGCATAAGTCTACCTGTTACTATTATCGGATGTTTTCTTGTACGCCACAACGCTGGCCGTTCTCTGTTTAAGTACCAGAACCATGGAATTCCAATAGAAGAACGTGTTGCTGCTGGGGATCAGTTGATTGAAGCTTGGAACAGAGAATTGATGGCTTGTGTTCGTGATTCCTACATCGAAATGGTGATTGAAATGCAGAGGTTAAGACGAGAACCTTCAAGTTCTGCTATTGAATCAAATGCAAATAGCTCCGTTGCTGTATCTTTGAAGGCGTATGGTGATCTAATATATTCATTCTGGCCTAGGTCTTCACTTATTGATCAATCTGGTGAGGTCAAGAACTTAGTGCAAGTAGAAGTGCTTAAAGCAGACTGGGAATGTCTGATTGAAGAAGTAATAAGGCCATTCTATGTTCGTGTTGCTGATCTTCCTTTGTGGCAGCTGTATTCAGGAAGCTTGGTTAAGTCTGAAGAGGGTATGTTTCTTTCTCAACCTGGACATGGGGTAACTAGTAATTTGCTTCCAGCTACAGTTTGTGGGTTTGTGAAGGAACATTATCCTGTGTTTTCTGTACCCTGGGAGCTGGTGGCTGAACTCCAGGCTGTGGGGGTTGTAACTCGAGAAGTTAAGCCTAAGATGGTCAGGGATCTTTTGAGAGCGTCAACAACGTCTTTTATTCTTCGTTCAGTTGATACTTATATGGACGTTCTTGAGTACTGCTTATCTGATATAAAATTTCCAGCATTATCTAATTTCTCTGGAGACAATGAATCAATGGACTCTTTTAACTTCAATACAGTGAACAGAGCAGCTAATGAGGTGGGCGGTACCAATGGTTCAGTATCATTTTCTAATGTACAAAATTTTCCTGGGTTGAGGTCCCAGAATGCAGCCACTTCAGGAGATGCCCTTGAACTGATGACAAGTTTGGGAAAGGCTTTATTTGATTTTGGTCGGGGTGTTGTTGAAGATATTGGTCGGGCTGGAGGACCTCTAGTGCAGACAAGCATCATTGCAGAGGGAAACAATGAAAATGTGAATCCTAAGATTCTATTAATTGCTGCTGAGCTCAGGGGCTTACCGTGCCCAACTGCTACAAATAGTTTATCTCGGTTAGGAGCTACCGAACTTTGGCTTGGTGATAATGATCAGCAGACCCTGATGATGCCTCTAGCTGCTAAATTTGTCCATCTGAAACTGTTGGATAGACCCATCTTGGTTGATCTTTTCTCAAAATGTGCCCACCACTCATTATTAAAACTGAATAGATTCTCTCTTTACTTACTGGCTAGACACATGAGATCACTTTTTCATGAGAATTGGGTGAATCATGTTATGGGTTCAAACATGGCCCCATGGTTTTCGTGGGAGAATACATCCACTTCTGTAAATGAAGGTGGTCCTTCCCATGAATGGATAAGATTATTCTGGAAATGTTTCACTGGTTCACCAGAAGAGCTCTTACTATTTGCAGATTGGCCCTTAATTCCCGGTTTCCTTGGTAGACCCATTTTGTGCCGTGTAAAAGAACGTAACTTGGTTTTCATTCCTCCTTTCACCGATCCATATTCTGGAATTGGAGTTTTGGAATTGGGGAGCACAGGAGGTCATATGAATGGACTATCCATGGACCATCCTGAATCTGAAATTCAGTCCTATGTTTCAAATTTTGAGCAAGCCAAAGAAAGGTATCCCTGGCTGTTTCCTCTTCTCAACCAGTGTAATATTCCTATTTTTGATGTTGCTTTCATTGGTTGTGCTGCTTCATGTAATTGCCTCCCTCCACCTGGTCAGTCCCTTGGCCAAGTTATTGCATCCAAGCTTGTTGCTGCCAAAACTGCTGGCTATTTTGCTGAACTTGTATCATTCTCAGATCCAGATCGAGATGAGCTTTTCAATCTTTTTGCTCATGATTTCTTTTCTAATGGCTCTACATATGGGACTGAGGAGCTTGAAGTATTGCGTTTTTTGCCTATATATAAAACAGTCATGGGGTCCTACAGCAGATTGCATGGTAAAGATCTGTGTATAATATCTTCAAAATCATTCCTCAAGCCAGTTGATGAGCATTGCCTTTCCTATTCAACAGATTCAATCCAGTTTTCACTATTACGAGCCCTTGAGGTTCCTGAATTATATGATCCACAGATTTTGGCAAGGTTTGGATTGCCTGGATATGAAAGCAAATCTCAACATGATCAGGAGGATATACTAATTTATCTTTACATGAATTGGCAAGATCTGCAGGCAGATTCTTCTTTACTTGAAGTTCTAATGGAAACTAAATTTGTAAGGAGTGCTGATGAATTTTCCTCAGATCTCTCAAGGCCCAAGGATCTGTTTGATCCTTTTGATGTTTTATTAACATCAGTATTCTCTGGCGAGAGGAAGAAATTTCCTGGAGAAAGATTTACTTTAGATGGTTGGCTTCGCATTTTACGGAAATTGGGTCTTCGGACTGCTGCTGAATCAGATGTAATCCTTCAATGTGCCAAAAAGGTAGAGTCTTTTGGAATTCAGTGCATGAATTCCAAGGGGGATTTCGATGATTTTGAGAGAGACTCCAGTAATGAAATTTCTATGGAGATATGGGCATTAGCTGGTTCTGTTGTTGAATCTGTGATCTCTAACTTTGCTGTCCTTTATGGTAATAATTTCTGCAATGTAATGGGGAAGGTTGCATGTGTACCTGCTGAACTGGGATTTCCGAATGGTGGTAGCAAGAGAGTGCTTACTTCTTATAGCAAGGCTATCTTGTTAAAAGATTGGCCTTTGGCTTGGAGTACATCTCCCATTATTTCCCAACAAAGTGTCATTCCTCCTGAATTCTCTTGGGGGGCACTCCACCTAAGGAGTCCTCCTCCTTTTTCTGCAGTCCTAAAACATCTGCAGGTAACTTTTTTTCTTTTGGTATATTTGTATTCCATTAGTATTGTGATGTATGAGTGCTCGTTTAGTGAATGAGTATCCATGTCAGGTGATTGGAAGAAATGGTGGTGAGGATACACTTGCTCATTGGCCTGCTGCATCAGGTGTGATGACAGTTGACGAAGCTTCTTATGCAGTGCTGAGATACCTTGATAGTGTTTGGGGTTCCCTCTCATCTACAGGTAGCTCTCTATAGTCTACTATTTTGTTTTCCTTAATACCTATTTCTGCATCTGTGACATGAGAACTGAAATTCTTCCTCATGTTGGACTATTGATTTTGGGTCAAAGTGTTCATACTACTTTGTTTACAGCCATTGGTTTATTGGTTTATAAGATTTCTCTGACCCCTTTTGCATTTTTCCATCCATACCTTTCATTTTGATTTTGGCTTGAGGTGAAAGTACACTTTTCTACTTCGATATCTTTTTCTATATAAAGATTCAAGAAAAGTGATGGTATGAATTATGAAGATCACTTTGGGTTCAACACTCCATAGATGCATTTTTCTTTGATATTTCTTTCAGTCTTAGTTTATAGTTTCTAATTATTTTTATCTTGGTACTTTTATGCTTCTTTTGTTTGATATTCTTATGCAATTTATTCCACAAATTCAATGTCTTGATTTTTCTTCTTTTTTATTTTATTTTATTTGATTCCTTCCTTTCATTTATATAACTTCTAGTTAGAAATTTAATATGGTTTATTTAATTTCTTTATTTGTTAATATTGCGGCATCTAAAATCCATAATCTTTATCATGCATATGAAAGTGTAATGTAAATTTTTTTACTTTTCAATTTGTTTTTTATAATTTGCAGTGTCAATTTGTTGATATTTAGTGCTTTCATAATGATAATTATATATATTTTTATGAATTTCTTTATTGTAATAAAATAATATTTTGGCTAAAAACATTTTATTTTTACTCTTTACCTTTACTACTTCCCCCAATTCTCCTCTTCAATTCAAAAAAAATGCCACCCATTTTTATCACATCACAACCTTTATTGTTTGTTTATTACAGTACTTAAATATCTCTCATATTCAATTTAAAATTTTTGTTATTAAATTTTGCTTAAAATAATTTAAATATTAAATTATATATTGGATAAAATTTATATCTAGTTAATCACATGTTGATTCAGATAGTTACTTTAGCGACCCTTTCAAATTGAATTTTAGCTCCATCACTGTGAATCCTATGTTTATTTATTAGTTCAGGAAAAAACCCATCAAATTACTTTTCTTGTTTTATTGATCTGTAAGCTTTTATCTATTGTTGAACTGACTGCTCTTTTTTCATCTGAATTTCCATAACATAGAATTTAATAGTAATTAATAATGAAATTTGTAATCCTGTTAACTCCCCTTTTATTTGATTGATTTATTCAGATATAGAAGAACTACAGCAAGTGGCTTTTCTACCTGCTGCAAATGGAACACGCTTGGTAACAGCAAAGTCCCTTTTTGTTCGCCTGACAATCAACCTATCACCATTTGCATTTGAACTTCCCATTACGTATCTTCCTTTCATGAAAATTCTCAAGGAGCTGGGTCTTCATGACGTGCTATCAATTGATGCTGCACAAGATATTCTACTGAATCTCCAAAAATCTTGTGGATATCAGCGTTTAAATCCAAATGAACTCCGAGCTGTGATGGGAATCTTGTATTTTATTTGTGATGCAAAAGCTGAGGCAAATATATCTGGCAGGATCAGCTGGAAATCAGATGCTGTAGTCCCAGATGATGGTTGCAGACTTGTCCATGCAAAATCTTGTGTTTATATTGATTCACATGGCTCTCGGTATGTCAAATACATTGACACATCAAGGTTAAGGTTTGTCCACCCAGATCTTCCAGAGAGAATTTGTATATCTTTGGGCATCAGAAAGATATCTGATGTTGTAGTAGAGGTATGTAGCTTGTACATTCTTGAAAGAATTTTTGAATAAAATATTCCAAATCATGTCAATATTTTGTTAATGGCTGAATTTTTAAGTTTTTTAGGAACTTGATGAGGGTGAAGAACTGCAAATATTGGAATGTATTGGGTCTGTCCAGCTCTTAATTATCAGAGAGAAGCTGTCAAGCAGATTATTCCAAAGAGCCGTATGGACTCTCATAAATAGCCTAACTGGCTTTGTTCCCACTACTGATGATCTACCTTTGGAAACTGTACAGAAGTCACTAGAATTTATTGCAGAAAACTTGAAGTTTGTTAAAGTTCTTCATACACGTTTCATGCTTCTTCCAAAGCGGCTAGATATTACACTCATCCATAAGAATTCTGTCATTCCAGAATGGGAAGAGGAATCCAAACACCGAAGTTTATATTTTGTAAATAGGCCAGAGACCAATATCTTGGTTGCTGAGCCACCTACTTGCATATCTGTTGTTGAAGTTGTTGCATTAGTTGTAAGCCAGCTTTTAGGCTATCCAGCCCCACTACCAATAGGATCCCTATTTTTATGTCCTAAAGGCTGTGAAGCTGGAATACTTAATATACTAAAGCTTCAGTCTGACAAGAAAGAACCTGAACCTACAACTAATAAATTAGTTGGGAAGGAGATACTGCCTGCAGATGCTCTTCAAGTGCAGCTTCATCCTTTGAGGCCCTTTTACAGGGGAGAAATAGTGGCATGGAGGACTCAGAATGGAGAGAAGCTGAAATATGGTAGAGTTCCAGAGGATGTTAGACCAACTGGCCAGGCTCTTTACAGATTCAAGGTGGAAACTGCACCTGGTTTGGTGGACCCTCTTCTTTCTTCACAGGTCTTCTCATTTAAAAGCATATCATTTGGAAACGAGGTTTCCTTGGCAACTCTTCCAGATTATAGTCATCAAGGGGTCGAGGAAAGGACTATTGTTGATGTTGCAGAAAGCTCTGGAAAGGTGGAAACAAGATCTCATCAGGTTTGGGATTTTTATCTTGAGAAATCAGTCAGTTTAAATATTTTTTGACCATAGTTTTGAGTGTATGCAACTTTTCCAATGTTGACGGCAGGGTGGTCCTGAACTTCAGTATGGGAGAGTGTCAGCTGCAGAATTTGTGCAGGCAGCTCATGAGATGCTTTCTGCAGCAGGGTTAAACATGGATGAGGAGAAACAATCTCTTCTGCAAAGGACAATAACTCTACAGGAACAACTCAAAGAGTCTCGGGCAATACTTTTGCTTCAACAGGTTTGTGCAGCCAATTCAATATTCGTTTAAAAAATCAATATAATGATGTTAAACAATTTAGTGTTCCTGCAGAAAATATTTTAATGTGTTGTGATATTGTTTGATTTGATTGACTGTTGATTAGGCTCTAAATTAGGATCTAATTAGTATTGTGTGATTTCTCTCCTTGTATCATTATTAACAATATATATATATATATATATATATATATATATCTATATATATATATATATATATATATAG
>CANUEY010029348.1:0-63594 GCA_948099555.1 Croton setiger
TATATATAAAGTCTTGTATGAATGCTTTCTATGACATCTATATAATGATACGTATTATTATCTCAATTTCAATATAATTAATTGACCAAACTTAGTAACAATATAACAAATAATCAATTTTAATATATTCAATTGATTGAGTTTTAGTACTGATCGAACAAATAATCAACGAACAATCAATTTCAATATATTCAATTAGTGGTGGTCATGGGCCGGTTCGGCCCATAACCGTCCGAGCCCGTAACCGCCGTTAACCGAACCTGAACCGCCGGTTCAGGTTCAAAAAATTTCTGAACCGGCGGGTTTTGTGAATCGAACCGCCGGTTAACCGCCATGAACCGCCAGTTTAACCGCCTTGAATCGCCGGTTTTTGGCCCGGAATTTAACCGCCGGTTATTACGGTTCGATTGACTTTGAACCGTGGCCAGGCGGGCCGCGGGTCGGAACCGGCCCGGCCCGGCCCGTGACCACATCTATATTCAATTGATCGTTTTTCAGTACCGATCCAACAAATAATCAACAAACAATCCATTTCAATATATTCAATTAATCGAGTTTCAATACCGATTCAACAAACAATCAATATCTTAATTACAAATAATAAATCATTTCAATTATTATTTACTAAAGTTTATACTTACTTTAAAATCAGGACTGAAATCAAGCCTCAGGTTGCTTTCCTCGCTCCCCTCCTATATTCGATGGTCTTATATAATTCAATATAAATTTTTAATTTCCTCATTTATATTTAATTTATATTTCATATGAAATGAACTACATGACTTTATATATTTTTTTATCATATTAATAATATTTCTAGAATATTTTCATTTTGTTTAAAATTCAACTTTCGACATATGTTTTCTATATTTAAAATATTTAATAAGGCTATCGTGTTTAATATTAAACTCAATTTATCATATATTAATTCTACTTAACAATATTCATCATAATTTAGTTTAATTAATTAACCAATTAGTCCAATTTATAAAATAAATTATAAACTAAACCCAAAAAGACTCAATTGTATAAGTTTTAAATTTTTTCAGAGGTTCACTTGAAGTCCAACAATGAGTTCAGAGGCCAATTTGCAATATTTATAATTTAATTAGGTGGAGAGACCTAATTGAAAAGATTTAAAAGTTATGAAGGACCTAATTACATGCGCTCCAAAACTTCAGAGACCAAAATATAATTTGAAGAAATTATAATCCGGAATGACTCAATTGAATAAACTTATAACTTTAAGAACCAATTTGTAATTTTATAAAATTCAAGTACCAAGGTGAAAAATACCTCAAAATGCAGAGTTGTCGTTTTGCGTCGTCTTCTTTGTGGCTCCCTATAACCAGGGATACTGTTCACTTGAACAGTAACCTTCAGTTTCTAGTGGTCTTCTTCCCTTTTTTCAACCTCCTTTCAACGCCGGCAACCTTTTTAACTCCAGTAAAACCTTCCCCAATGACCTATGATCCACCATGCATGGTAGTTTCTCATTTTTTTTTCTCTTTTCTTTTTGTTTCTTCTTCTTCCCCTGTTTCTGCTTCTTTTTTGTTTTTTACCTTTTTCTTCTTTGTTTCCACTCTTCTCTCCTTCCTCTTCTGTTCCTATAAATTTTCAGATGCTAAAGAACATTTAAACCTTCCTCTTCTCTCTTCTTTTTCCTTCTTTTCTCTCTTTCTTTTCTATCGTGCTCTGTTTCTTTCTGCTCTTCTTTTTGTTTCTATTTTCCTGTCTTTTGTCTTTACTTTCTGTCACTAATCTTCTGTTTAAACACAACAAATTTCAACCTTTAACTCAAATATTTATTTTCTTCTCTTTCCTCCTTTCCACCTCCTTCCTTCTTTCTTCATTTCTTATTCTGTTTCTATTTTTCATATGTATATATATCCTTTTTATGATTACATATACATATATATTCCTTTCTCTCAATCTGTTTCTACATTTATATATATTTTCTTTTTATTTTCTTTAGTTTTCATACATATACATATATTCAAATTTCCATTTCTTTTATTTACAGATACACGTTATTACCAGGTCCAAAAATATTCGGACACTCGGTACCTACTCCGATAACTCGACAATACCGGTGGAACTGAAATTTACAACGTCATCGTAAAAATCAAATTTCGAAGTGAAAATATTTTATCAACCCGAAAAACGATTTATTTTCCTTTTATTAAATTCATATCTACTCATTTTAGTTATTTGCGCCACCGTAGTTTAAACGGTTGCTTTAAAATACAAAACCTAAATGATCCCCTCGTTTACAAATACCGACAATTACGAGTTCTAAAAATTCAATCATTCATGTGGTTTCAAATTAATTTCTATATTCGTATATAATTTTCTTAGTAAATAAATAAATTACTTCTCTAACTTTTATTTACTAAATTGATGATTATGCAATTAGACCATAAAAATGCGTTATGCTTATAAGGACAACATGCATGACGTATGATTTCGGTTTGTGATGTGACATAGCCACTCGTTGATTCAAACTCACATGCTAAGTTTCTGCTTTGTAAACGTTCTAGAGTGGAGTAAAGATATATAAAAGAGAGAAACCCATACAAAGAAGCAAGCAAAACTGCAAAGCATAAAATCATGAATTTAAATGCATTTGTAACTATATATGCACTTATTAATTCAAATACACTAAATAAAATCACAAATATAAATTTGAATGGCTATTTCTTCAATTATCCAACAAATCTGGTTTGCTCTGCTCTTCTTTATTTCTTTTAATTTGAATTATATCTGCCATCGACAAACATTTCAAAACTATACTACAAACAAGAATGATTTCAATGTTGGAATCAAAATAAAATATAGTACATAAAATGATAATGTTATTCCTTCCAATAACTGCAGTAGGTTTATTATCAAAGTTAACAATCCCATAAGCACACAAAAAAAAATCAAGTGTAACAATCAATTTCCATGGTAAATCTAGCACACAATTTCTTATACTCAGTCCAGAAACCCAACAACCAAGACAATTGATCAAAAAAATAATAAACCCAACAAATGACTGTTTGCTTGCTGTCAATATACTTCACCATCGACCTTTATAGGATCAGACAATTCTAGTCCTTTTAATCGAATCATCTTAAAGCTTTTGGAGTGAAATTGTTGAATAGATACTTACTAACAATTACGTTTTATAGAATCAATTTATCAAATCTGAAACTCATTAGAGTCCTGCAACAACTATGGTTACAAAGAAATTGTCCATAGTTACGAAAAAAATTTCCATTTTCCCAACACTATAACCCTAGTAAATAGAGTGTTCTCTGAAGCAGCGACGATGGCTATGCCTTTTTCTGCTCAAGTTTTCAAAAAGAACTAAGCGAAATTAATTGAAGAGACAAGTACCTTACTAAGCACTAGGTTCGTTGGAGAGACACATTGATTAGGTTTCTTGAATGTTAAAGTTGATGATGGTTAATTTGGTTGTGGTAGATTAAAATTGTCCCCTCATCAAAAAAGATGGTCTGACCACTAGGATGCAAGATTGGTTGTAGGAGTTTGCGAGATTGGTCATCGTTATCATAGTTTGAAGGATAAGAAAAATAAGAGGATGTAGGGTGGAGTACATTTGGACTGGTGAAATAAGGGTACTTTAGGTATTATGAAACTATTTTAACGGGTGTTGGATAGAAAACTTAATAGAGGAATAAAGTAGTACATTTTTTTTTTTTAAAATAGAGGGACATTATATTCTAATGAGCAAAATATAGGAACAAAATAATCTAATATCAAACTACATGAATCAAGTAGTAATTTTTCAAAAAAAAAATTATAGGAAAAGAGTGAAAATGAATAGTAACCATTCCTATGTCATTGAAACAGATGTTATTTACTTAAAGAAATTACAGTATAACATACAATTTGTTTGATTTTGAAAAATGTTGTTAAGTTAGGGGGCCAAAAGGATCATTTGCGATCCGAAAGTAAAGTTCATGGATCATTAAGGGACAAATTAAAATTTAGGGGTGTTTTGATTATAACTATCAAAGTTCAGGAACTATATATAAAATTTATCCGTTTAGCAAATTTTTATTTTATTTTTAAATTAATGCTAATTTTTTTAGAAGTTGAAAATGTATTGAAATTGCAATTCAATAAAAATTGATGTTGAAATTGTGATTAAGCTATTTTGAGTTTGTGTTTTTCATACTTCCTTTTTCTCATGTGGTGCCATAAATATCTTTTTTCATATTTTAAACAGGTTCATGGATGTTGAAGACTCTTATCATTCTAATTATTAAAGATACAACTCACAATTAACAAATGTCAGATTTAATAATTAAAATTCTAAAAGAATTCTATTAGAATTCTTAAAACATTGGGAACCCATAATAGTGTCAAATTTCAACTGATTCTACCGCATTCTGCTCCCTAAAAAAATCCATACAAATGCACACATTTTCAGACTTGACTTATAAGTATTTTTAATTACTATTAAAATAAGTTCTTCATAGATCTCTATGGTAAAAAGAAGTTGCCACTAACCTTCTCGAGACTTGAATCCAAAAATGCGTTTCAGACTCCAAAATCATAAAACTACTCCTCTTACTAGATCTTCATACACTATTCTAGCTTCAGCCCTTTTCTTTACTTCATTTTTTTTCTTCATTTTTTCTCTTAGACATGAGCAAGAACAATTATTTTCTTATGGATCAACATCCTCACCCTTTCAAGGCGACCTTAGAAATGCAAAAATTCCATGGAACAAGCTATGTTTTGGGCAGGCTTTTCGCGAAAAGCTAAAACTCGCAGTTTTTTCTAAAACATGGCCAATTGGTGCTGCCCCAGGTGGTATGGAACGTCATGCTGCAACACTATACCATAATCTTGCTTTACGCGGTCACGAAATCCATGTTTTTACAGTTCCTTCAGATAGAAGACCTCATGAAGATATACATGATGGGAATCTTCATGTTTATTTTGCTTCTAATGATCATGGTTCTGTTAATTGTTCTTTAGCTTTTGAGATTTTCAATAATTTAAATGCTAATGGGGTTGCATTTGATTATGTGCATACAGAAAGTGTTTCTTTGCCTTATTGGAGAGCCAAATTGGTGCCTAATGTTGCAGTTACGTGGCATGGAATTTGGTATGAAATTATGCAATCAAGATTATTTGAAGAACTATTTTCAAATCCAAAAGGTAATTTTCCAACCCCTATGATAGATCTTCAAGAAGCAATGCCTAGACTTGTTGATGAAATTAGATTCTTTTCTAGCTATAACCAACATATAGTTATCAGTACGAGTGCCGGAGAGGTATTAGTTAACATTTATCAATTGCCAGCATCCACTGTTCATATTATATTAAACGGAGTTGACGATACGAAATTTGTGCACAATCCAGTAGCCGGATCGATATTTCGAAGAAAATATGGGATCCCCACAAATGCAAGTCTTGTAATGGGTGTAGCAGGGAGGCTTGTTAAGGATAAAGGGCATCCATTACTTTATGAGGCATTTTCAATAATCACTAAAAGTTACCCTAATGCGTGTCTTGTGGTAGCAGGGTTAGGTCCTTGGGGAAAAAGGTATGCTCAATTAGGCTCTAATGTTAAGGTTTTAGGAGCATTAAAGCCTTCGGAGCTTTCTGAGTTTTATAATGCACTTGATATATTTGTGAATCCAACATTTAGACCCCAAGGGCTTGATCTCACATTAATTGAAGCAATGCATTGTGGTAAACCAGTTTTAGCCCCAAATTATCCAAGTATAGTTGGCAATGTAGTAGTGAGTGAAGAATTTGGGTATACATTTTCTCCTAATGTGAAGTCTTTGGTTGAGGCTTTGGAATTGGTAATAAAAGATGGGCCAAAAGTTTTGCAAAAGAAAGGGTGGGCTTGTAAGGAATATGCACTTTCTATGTTTACTGCTACTAAAATGGCTTCTGCTTATGAAAGGTTCTTTCTCTGCATGAAGAATGCCAAATATTGTCAATATCCTCTCCCCACAGATTGTTAATGCTTATGCTTTTTTTTTTTTTTTGAAAATTTATATTGTTACCTAAGTAGTTAATATATTGGGTTTGTATACGTTCTTATAAAGAATGCATGTTTTGACCTTTACATGATATTATTAATAAATGGCACAATTATATTCAATCTAAATATACTTTTTTTAATGGGAACTCCTAGTTTTAATTGTGATTGTATAAATAGCAATAAATTAGTAAACAAATTATATAGTTAAAAAACCGGCAAATTATTTGTGTGCATCGTGAACTTTGCAATTAATTCGTTAGTTATACAGTTGGCGTTTTAAATCAATATTCTAAAAAAACAAATCAATTAAGTAAAAACTGTTGACTTTTAAAAAACGGATACGGTTAAATTCGTGTATTATATGGTATCTAATTGAAAAATATAGTTTAAAAATTCTACAATTATTTTCCTTTTAATAAATCTTTTTCAATATTTCATTACAAGTTTACATATTTCAAACATCATGAAACATCATGTCAATTAGCCATGAATATGAGTAAAGTATTCAAATTAGTAATATTTCGGAAAAAATCTCAATATCCAGTTCAAAATATAATAAAATTGTATATGAATTAAGAAGAAAGAATAATGAAATTCCTTAAAACCTAACAAAACTTAGGAACTACAATTTTTAACTTAACAAAACTAAATTCTAAAATTAAGCAATTAGCAACTACATTAACCGAAAAATTTTGACTCCTCAAATTCAAGAAGTCATTTGAATTTATTCAAGATTAGTAACTACTTTTATAGTAAATTCTCATATTGCTCATTTCTAAATTTGATTGTTTCTTCATTTACCACATTTTTCCTAATTAATTTAT
Source organism: Croton setiger (assembly GCA_948099555.1). Lineage (NCBI taxonomy): Eukaryota > Viridiplantae > Streptophyta > Magnoliopsida > Malpighiales > Euphorbiaceae > Croton > Croton setiger. The sequence continues at coordinate 6,841 of CANUEY010029348.1, forward strand.
TATATATTGTTCGTATAATCAATGTAATTCTCATATTTAATATTAAAAAATAACTAAAAAAATATTTGAATTTATTGTAAAGTGCAATTTTTTGCACTCCAAATCGCTTTTTAAGGTTACAAAAATTAGAGTCCAAAATATTTACGATTTTCGATGAGATTTTGATGCCGACCCGAATATTAATGGACTTGTCTCGTTCTCCTCTTCATTTTCATATATAGTTTGTTTGGTATGATCGTGGTTTAAAACTACTTAGTCACCTCGTCTCACTATCATTTGGACGCATCTCCTGTCTTATAGTCCCAACAAATGAAGAACAGTTTATTCTAACCGTGTCACTAAAGCTCCAGCTCAGCACAAAAAAAAAAAAAAAATTGTCTTAAATAGAATAGTGGAAGTGGCATCTAATAGCAGATTATTTGTACAAGGTCCTCTTTGGAGGGCGTAAATACTATATAGGACTCTTGGTCTCCATAGAATAAGCGCAAGCTCATCCACAGCCCATTATTTATTATTTTATATGTAAATATGGGTTCTCCCTCTCATTAATAATAATAAATTCATATTATATTCAATTAAATAATACTATTTGTACTATTCATAATCCTATTAAATTAAGAATTATAATTTTCATTTATATTTCTCATCATATTATATTAATAAATATTTCCTAAATTTCTCATTCTAAATTATAAAAAAATTAGATGGTAATTCTTTTATACCATTAAAATATTAATGTATAATTGATTTTGAAAGTTGGATAAATATTATATTAATCATTAAATTAATAAATTTTATATTCTCAATATAAACTATCATTTTATACTATTTCTGAAAGTAAAAATTGAAATACTTATTAAGCGATAGAGAGTTTACTAATTAATTACTACGGTTATATAAAACTTTAGGGTGAAATTATTATATTATTGATTTGCCCACGCATGTAAAAACATGCATACTCATTATTTATTCTTACAATTTTTTTATACTCAGAATGTATATGTGACAGTAATAAAATTCTTATGTAATGGTTAATTTTTTTTATTATTTTATAGTATTACATTCTCCTTTGACTTATTAATTTGTCAAATAAAATTTTCAGTTACTTCTAATCTTAGCTTAAAAAGCATGCAAACATTAGTGATGCTGCGGATCCGGTCCTCCAGGTGAGACCCTCTCGACCTTTGCATCTAGCCACCGCCTCCGGTGATGTTCAGGCCTCAAAACTTCGTAGCCGGTGTAATGTAAAGTAATGTAAGCACGAGTCTTTTTCATCAATGGGAGGTTGTAATAATGAGAAAGACGAGCATTTGAGCTTGGTAAGACCATAAATATGATAACTAATAACACTAAACTTGCACTCAATTGAGCCATTGGATATGAAATAATAAGCAAAGACAAAGAGCTCGACAATAACAAACTTATAGGTTTGCTTATATATAGAGCGGTAGAAACAAGTTGACAAGACTTATACTAATTAAAAGATAACTATAATGGAACATGAATTGATGATAGATAAGAAGATTCTAATCTTGTCTGCTTGTGTTTTCATACATACCTTGCATTTTGCTTTAATAAGTCACCTCCATTAGCCTAAACGCAACCTTGCACTTGCACGCATGCATTATTCTTGCTCTATAAACACTATTTATTTGGATAAGAAAATTTTGATTTTATTTTTGAATTTTTTTCCAATATATTTTACTTATTTTGAATCAATCTCTTTTCATTTATATTGAAAACTTTAATCTAAGCTAACTACATATTAACTAGGTAATATTTAGTCACTTTAATTAAAGAGTTAACAAAGAAACATATTGTTGAATTGATGTATAACTAACTTGGTAGACCAACTCTGCTTTTTTTTTTCTTTGATACAAATTTATGGATAATCTTAATGCTTTAATTTTATCTAGTTTCTTTTTTGTTTTAAACAGAGCTTGATTAATAAAATAATAAGATTATTATTATTATTATTATTAGAAGAAAAGTAAACATATAATAAAATAATAATGAATTGAAGACAAAATCAAGGGGGAAGGAAATGGAAGACATACCTAATTGTGGCATAATATCACACGTAAATGAATTTGTTTCTATAAATAAAAAGGCCTTTTTGATTGACGCATGAGACTTTGATTTGTCATCTTTCACAAATATGGAAATATTATACACATTCCGATCTATTAGTTGTTGGCTTCCTTAAATTTTTTACTTATGAAGGTGCATGCAAAGTTGGCTAAGTTTTGTTTGTTTTAGAACTTTTAGCATTAAATAAATAAAGATAATTAATTTTTACTAATGTTAGTGTTTTATTTTAATACATACTATAAGAAAACACTAACGATGATACAACGTCTGGATATTCGGAATGTTCAAAAGTTGCTTTTTATTTTTAAGGTTAAACACCTAATAAATTAATACTTTATATGTCTTTCAACCTTTAAATCATATTTGGTACATAGTAATTTTTAAATTTTGATCCGCCAACGATAATTAATTACTTTTCGGTATGATCCGCTCGATTTCTTTTATACATCACCACCTAACTTCTCAATTCTAGATTGAATGACTTAAATTTTAAAATAATTATGTAAATTTCAATCAATTATCCAATTTCCAATCAAGTTGCCTCATTTTATTACATGGACATTGATTTCTCCGTTTTTCAAGCAAAATTTGACTGTTTCTTCAACCATTCACTTAATAAGAGCTATTTAACTCAAAATAAGTTTTAACGGATACAAATTAGCAAATTTCAGCTCAAAACCGCAAAAATCGAACCGAAATAATTGTTTTCTGACAACCAGCCTCCTCTAGTTAGCTGTGGTCCTAACCTAATAGGCGGCCAGCCTCCAGTTGCTTGTGCTCCCTAATAGGAGGCCAGCCTCCCTTCCCTGTGATTGTCTCTCTCTCACTCTTTACAATGTACAAGGGAGGGAGAGGGGATGAGAGTCAAACTCAAAGCCTTAGTGCTTGGTTGGCCAGCATGTTAACCAGTTGAGGTAGGACTTTGCCTCTTTCCTTTCCTCTCTTGTTCTTCAACAAAACTTGTTACCATATTTTTCTTTGCACGTATCTCTCGCTCAAAATCCTTAAGTATTATTATTATTATTATTATTATTATTATTATTATTATTATTAATGAATCTAGCTCATTCGGAAACTTTAACATATATCTTAAGGCAATAGCCGTGAAAGGGTTGAACAATGTTAATAGTTTAACTACATATCATAATGTTGAAGTTGAAATTAAAATAGAAGATGTGGGAAGTTTCATATATATTAGTGGAAAACCAAGTCAGATTTGATGAGTTAAGGATATTATCATTTGACTATATCTTATCCAAGTGGAAAAAAGGATCTATCATTAAATAAATATACGGATTTCAAGGTGTTATTTACTTTTACTAATCATCAACTTGGGTTCATAAGCATAACTTAATTAATATTATTGATAAAGTAGTGGATTCCACCCCCATTTCACTTCCAAATTTCTAATTTCTTTCTTCACCTCTCTTCTGTAGTGTTTAATATTGACTCGGTAATTTCCTTTTGTATTGTCCCACACTATAAATTCTCAAAGCTTAAAAAAAAAAAAATATATTATTGAATGCGAACTCCAATTATTTATGTGCCTAAATATTTCACGGAAATATAATTAAATGTTATCTTTGATTATTCCAAACTTGAAATATTTAAGCTTATATATTAAGTTGAGTTTAAGTTGCTTATATCTAAAAGACTCAAACGTGAAACCAATTCTTAGACTTGAATTAAGCTTCATTTTATAACTCAAAATTTACTATCATAATCCTAATATTTGAAAAAATTACATTATATTATTCTCATTATTTACACCTTACTAATTTTTCTTCGTTAGTTAGTTGTAAGAGTAAAAATAAAAAATATACCATCCCCATCCAAAATAATAATAATAACAAAATTATTATTATTATTATTATTATTATTATTATTATTATTATTATTATTATTATTATAAAAAATTCAATTTGTTCAATTTCAAAAACTAATATTAAGAAGGTCAGAATGAGAAATACATCTTTTGTCTAACTAGAAAAAAAGGTATTTTCGATCAAAGGTAACTTCCCTAAATTCCTTTGAAGTCTAGGTATTTTCAAGTAAAAAATTAAAGTTTAGGTACCATTGTTAAAACTCCTAAAGTTCATGCACTTCATATGTTATGTTTAGCTATGATTTAATATTGTTAGATTCATACTTTTAACCAATTTAGTTATAAATTTTTTGTTTTCACTAGTTGAAAATATAAAATTTGAGAAAGTAAAAGTATAGATGGTTGATGGGTGTTGAATTCACCAAAAATAAAACATGTTTTTTTACAAAATAAAACTTGTAAATAGAGTGAGAAGGGTCGAATTCTAGGGACTAACTTGCCGTAAATAACCAGATTTGAAATTAAAACAAACAAAATAAAGGGGAATTAAAAATTGAAAGTAAAATTAATTATCAAAAAATTAAAACTAACAACAGAGTTTAATAATAACTGAAACGATGAGAAACGAATTCAGTTAAGGCATACCGCGGTGCAAAGTTCGATTCCAATGATCATTGATTAAATAATAGTTCCTTAATTCACATTACAGATAAGTTATAGTCAGGAAGAACGTCGACTCAACCAATTTTACCGTAGTAATAGGTTGCTAAGATACAATCTAATAACAACTCCTAATTAACTAGCAATTCTAAGTACGACAAAGGATTGAACCGTTAATTGCCTTAAAATCTAACAGAACCCTATCCATACTAATAGAAACTACAAGCATACATTTAAATCTGATTATATTCTTCCTTAACATAACCCAAAAGGTTCTAACCAATCAGATTATATTAATTACTAGTACATCGATCTAACCAAACAATTAGGGATTTGATTCTATCGAATAGTTATAGAAATTGCTATCAAATAAAACGACGAGCCCTGTTAATTCATCAAATAGAATTTCGCTAAGGAATATATTTTCCCAATAAATCACAGAAAGAATATAAATGCAACATAAATTAAGAAATTCAATTAAGTTCAATAATCTCACAATCAAAATTAAACTTCTACCTTGGTTTTACCCTTAATTGAACAAAATGAATTAGCCAAGCATGACTACAAGAAAACATGATGAAAAAGATGAAAGAAATTGCGAAAATCAACTGTTCCACAAGTAATCCCTTAACCTATTTTTGATGGCAAAAAGTGTGTATAGAAAGCCCTAAATTGAATTAAATATATCTCAAAAGGTAGGGTCAACTAATGTAATAACAGGACCCACTAAAATTGATAATAAATCGGTCTTCCAAGTTTTAAAACGAGCAGAAATAACTCTTGAGATATTTCGGACCAGCCAGCCCTTTTAAAACAGATTGCGTCTCTCGTTTTCCGCTAGCTTCGCCTACGGCTAAAGATCGGATTGCCTTGTTCTTTGCATCCCGAAAAATTCAGCAGTTTCAATTTTTCTTCAAAACGCTTCAATTATGCTCATTTTCGCTCCATTCACGCAAAATCCAATTTTTTCTAGCATAAAAACAATATATTAAATAAAACCAGACTTTTAAGCACAAATAATACAAAATCAACACAAATATAGCAATAAAAACAAGTTGAATTTGGATGCTATCAAGGGTGCTAATCATTTCTATATTCTTAAATTCTGTTCAAAAATATTCATACTTCTTTTAAATATTTACTATTAAGAAAAAATGAAAGCTTTTGAGAAGTTTTTTTTTTCTTTCAAACTATTTTTTTTTCTAAATTATTTTTTTATAGTACCTATAAATATATGAATGTGGGAAAGATTTATACCAAAAAAAATTCCTAATACATTTTGTTATTTACTAAAGTAATTTCTCAAAATTAATTTGAAGTGGTTGATTCTATCATCCTATTTTAAATCTGAATTTTCTTTAAAAAAATTACTATATCATTTCTTATCTTAACAAATAAATAAATAAACTATTCTTTATGTGAAAAAAAGAGATAAACATATATAAAGTTAATAACAGTATAATACACATTTGTATATTATAAAAACATATTATAACATTATAAGGAAGAATTGTTTTTCTTATTTTACAAATAAAACAATTTATAATTTTTATTATACGTATAATAAATTATTTTAATTGAATAAAAACTAAAAATACTAGAAGTAAAAAAATGTATAAATAATTTTTTATATTAAAATTAGTTTTGTATATATAGATATATACACTTTATACAAATAGTAACTTTGGGTACAGAGGCAAAGGACATTGGATTACCAATGTGAGAACTCAAGTTCAAATCTTAAAGAAAATACTGTTGGGAGGGGAAGTTACGAGCTCTCAAGATCCGTGAAACGTAATTCATCGAATAGTAAGAACCGTGAACAACGTTCATAAAATCCAAGAACAGGCTGGTTCACAAACTCCGACTCATTGATTTTTGAACAAACCTGTATCGGCAAAAAGTGATGTTTTAACATTATTTTATGAATGTCATAGTTTAATAAAATTAAGCCACATTATTTTTTGATGGCCTGAACCATGTATGGGCTGCAATTATATCCCAAATTTTATTTATACTATACTTTTTTAAATAACCAAGTAAACGAGTTTGAATATTAAACTTAATTAAAATCTAGTCATATTCACGCTCATTCAATGAAATTTTAATTTTATTTTATATAATTTGTACTTCATCTTATTTCTATCAATGCTCAATTTTTTATTTTTTAACTAATTAGTGACATTTTATATTGTCATATTATATGGTACACCATAATTTTATAATGTAAAATTATTAGTATTTTAATTTTTTTAAAATTTTGGATTATTTATTTAATTTTTTTGTTTAGAAATAGGATTAGTTTTAATGACTTGAAATATCAATATGTTTTATAAAATTAAAGTTATATTTTTAAAGAATAAAATTAAAGTTAGTTATGAGTTTATATGTGTATATAATTATTAAAAAATAATTTGCTAAAAAAATTGGGATAGAGTATATAAAAATTTTATATAATCTGAACTTTTTGAAAGAGAATTTAATAAGTCCTTTTAACATTTAAAAAAATTATAAAAAAAACTAAGCAAATTTGACAACATTTTAATAATTAAACATTTGATTTTAATACTATTAAATTAACAATTAACACACCACGAAAAGAATGAAGGTTTTTTATCAAATTTAAAATTCAAAAGTAAAATATCCTCTTAAGTAGCTAAAATATTGCCAAGTAAGCATAAAAATTCTAAGGAAGTACAACCTAAACATAACACTTTGTAATTATATATTTTATATGTGGGTTTGTAACTTAGGTCTCAGCCTAAGCCTAAAGAAAAAACCAGGATGAGCTGCACTCTTATTTTAACTGACTTCTTGTGGGTTATGTGTTGAGCTTCTGGCTTTTTTTTTTTTTTTTTTTCATGAGCTAGAATGGAAGATTCACGTGCGAGTCTCTTCTGTCTCGTGTGGATGCCTTGAGATATAAGTTATTTTCAGGTTTTTGGAGGGCTTTCTCGATAATTCTAGGGTTGGCAACCACCACCTCTTTACAGCTTATTTCTAGTGATCTGTTTAGCCTTTTTTCCTTTGTATTTATTGTGCTAATCTTTCGAGATTTGTTGTTCTCATAAAGGAGAGGTTAGGTTGAATCTCTGTGTTGTGAGATTTGAGAGGAGTGTGAATCTGAGAGTTTTTCCTTCTTTGAGTTACTGTAATATGTACACTTTCTCTGAGTTCTTTGATAAAGGTTTCGGCTAAGGATCTGCTCCTTCATGGATGTAGCCTTACTTTATGTAAGTATGTAAGGTAAACCAAATAAATTTGGTGGTGTTGTTTTTGTTTTTTTGTTTACGTTTCTGTTGTTTGATTGCAGTCATGATTTCGATCCTTCAAAATATAGATAGATTGCTGCTTAAGCAAAGCTTGTTCCAAAGCATAAGAGTTTCTTGGCGTCAGAGTGGAAGTTGCTTAGGTCTATCTGAAGCCAATTCTGGAGCATATTTCTTGGATAATGAATGGATGGGCAACTTGTTCTTCATTTCATGCCTTTTGACATTTATGACCTAGTATTTACTATGTGGGTTTAATGCCCTCCTTGTTTAAAAAGAGAAAAAAATAATAATAATATCATTAAGTCGATGGAAAAATGTGTAAGATATCTTTAATGAATTTCGATTACGAAATCAAGATCTAGACTTGATATAATTTAACTCTAATATGAGATCCCAGAAGAAAAGAAAAGAATTACTAAACGCAGCGGGATCTGATAATCAATTCTTTTCTTCTTGTACCTTTTTCTTTTTAATGCGTTGATGGACATATTGAAACAATTTGTAGAGTTTGTTTTAATGTGTATCTCTATATCTTATTTGGTAAGAGAAGAAGGAATATAATTACTCTCAAATCGAAACCATCCGTTATCTCTTATAATTAAACCAAAGTTACATGGACCATAAATAATAGAAAATATTCTTTCAAAAGGTCAATCTACATTTAAGTTATGGACCATTGCTTTGAATCACCATGCCAATCATTCATTTGGTGCCATGATTTATTTGCTTTTTATTGGTTTGCTATGCTCACTTCCAGTTGAATTCTTTTTTCTTTGAAGGGGAGGCGAACATTAATTTATTTTTTTTATTGAATTAAAAAATATATTTTTATTAATAAGTTATAAATAAATAATGTCATTTATATTTAAACATTAAGATGGTGGAAACTTCTTCATTTGGTCCATCTTCTTTTAAATTTCTTCAGTTTTGGACGAAATGGAGTGCTCATGATGCTATTACAAGTATTCTGCAAAGTTCAGTGTGTTATTTTAACAATGTTCAAAATGATTTGAAAAAAACTAAATTGCCCAATATTCAATTAAAATAGAAACGTTTGCTTAGAAAATGAATCAATACTGATATCTGATCAACACAACAGAAGTTGATGAAGAAACTAATCAAAGTCATCGGCGGTGAACTGGAAAAAACAAACGGGGAACTACCTCCACCAACGAACAGCTTGGCCATCATCAGAGATGTGAGCGCCGACCGGAAAACTAGAAGAAATTCATGACTGCCAAGGAAGTTGCCACAACCGTTGCTGCTACTCGAGATAGTGGAAGGTAAGGCTTCCAAGTGGTGCACAGTGATGAGACAATGCTGACAAGAGCCTAAGTTGTTGTATTCCATCTTAATCGCTCTAGAAGTGGTTGGAACATTGGGACTTGGCCACAAGCCGATTTCAGACTGAGACTCAACGGTTTATGGTTTGACTAAAGGAGGAACCATAATTAGACTGAAGCACGATAGATTTTGATCGGATCAGTTAACTGGATGGTCATGGTTCAATTAATGATTCAAGCTGCTTAGCGGTTAATGGGCGGTTCATTCATGAGTCCGGGCTACAATTAGTTAGATTCAAAAAAATTTCAAACCAAAACTGGATTGGAGGTACGACGGTTTTTTAGCTGGACTAGGCTTTTGACAGGCAGGGTCTAATTAATCGCGACCAGGATTCGATCAATCTAATGGCCCAATTAGAACCGTAGCTACCTTTAATTAGGCCAGAACCTTACCAAAAAGGCCGCTGCTCGCTGAAATACAATGAACAAGAAGGATATAATGGAATTTTCAATTTGCTTGTTGAATTCCGAACATAGATGTATTGCTTGTCCATTTTTGATGAAATTCGATTTATTGTTGACCTACATCACTATAAATAAAAAATAAAAAATTGACATTTGCTATGGACGATATTGAGGAGGAGAGAAAATTTCATTTTTTAAGGTAAACTCAATATTTTCAATGAATTGTTCTTAATATTTTTATAGTAGAGTTACTGTGAAATTAATTTGATTATGTGATTAATTGCTAATGTGTTTGATACTAAATTCATTAAAGATATTACTGTAAACTAAAGATTTCAGGAAATATTTTCTAAAAACCTAAATGAAAATTTATTCATGTAAATTGAAATTCTAATTTTAAATTTTCTCTAACTTCCACTTTAGAATGAATTAAGAATTTATAATTTATGTGTAAATGAATTTTTAATCAAATTCATCATTTGCAAATTAATTTAATGCGTTTGAAAAGTTAATTTGATCTTTAATTGCAAAGTTTCATTTAGCCACATATTATGACAAAGTAAATTTAATTAGCCACATAATATGACAGAGTGAATTTAATAATAATTTTTTTATGAAATTCATTTGCTGCAAAGAGGATCTAAATAAACTAAGCAATACCATTATAATTGAAACTCTTTCAACTCGTAAATATTCAGTCAACATAAAGTAGAGGCTTGAATAAAAACTAGAGAAACCATAATTATATTACTGTGTTTTCATTTAATTCACTATTTCAATTGACTATTTTATTCTGTATTTTTTTTATTTAATTATTCTGTCTAAGTATATTAGAAAATTATATTATTTTATTTTTTATCCGAATAGTTAACAAATGTTAAAAAATACATTTCTTATTTGTATTTATTATAAATATAATATTAATTTTATTAAAAAAACACCAATATATTAGAAAAGTTAAACTTAATATCAATATTCGAAATAAAAAAATTCCAATTAAAAATAGTTTATTAATTTCAATCATCATTTCCCATGAAAAAGGAAAATATAGAATAATTTTCCCAAAGTATAAAAACAAAATAATTAATTTGAAAAAAACAAAGAAAGAAAATATTTAATTAAATAAAAAAAGAGGGATATAGTAGTAATTTTTCATAAAAGTAAACATGTAGAGGCCGGTCTACAAAGTTGGCTGTCGTGGTTGTTTAATACTTTTGGAAAATATAGGCAATCACTTCCTCATTATTTTTATTTTATAAAAATAGTATAAGCAATTTTTATATTTTGTGAAAGTGAGTAAATAATTATTTAATTTTTCTAAGTATCCATTTTTCTGACGACTCTATTATTGATTGTCGAAACACCGCCCCCATCCCATCCACTATGGCCAAATGCTCAGAATTGGCCCATCAAATCAAAGCACACGACTATTAATAGCTGGATGAGCCATGGTCGTAGATTAAAATTATATCTTTTGACGAAGATTTTGGTCACTTCAGCAAATAATTCCCATTACAGTCCTTTCCTTAAAAACAACATTGTAGCTATTCCGATTGTCTTAGGAAAAGTCACTTCAAAATTTTAAACTTCACATTGTTTTGGATAGTTACTTAAAAAGAACAAAAAAAGAATTCTTGTTTTTGTTAGTGTGTATATTCTAAACTATTCCTTTTAACCTCATGTAAATAATTTCGATTATTAGTATAGATATTTTATAAACATTGTTATTTATTTCAAATTTTAAATAAATATAATAATGATTTATTATTAAAAAATAATATTGAAATATAACTATTATGAATATTAATGAATAATTGTGAGTTAGTTGTGTTAGAGATGAAGTTCTTTGAAAGAATAGAAAAACAATTAGGAGAAATTGACCACTAATTGATGAAAGAAGAAAGTCAGCTTTATAGCTGTATAATACAATTAAAAAAGAGAAAGGATAGAAGTCCAACTTTGAACAATTCAAAACAACTAAGTATCCCTAAACAAATGAGATTTATTAACTAAACAACCTTAAAAATCCTAACAATTCCTCCCTTAAACTGAAAAGTTGTAACCATTCAGTTCATATCAGCCTTTCAACAATCACCCAGAAATTTCTGCAACTTTAAGAACTGATCTAACTTGAGCGGTTTAGTCATCATATTTGCCAATTGATCTTGTGAATCACAATGCATTAATTCAACACTGCTTGTCTTTGTCAGCTCTCGAAGAAGATGAAAATGCACATCAATATGCTTGTTGCACCCATGCATTACTGGATTGTTGAGTTGCTATCACACTCTACTTAACCATATTGCTTGGCATGCACATGATGCTGCAACAATAAACTCAGCTTCTGTGGTGGATAAACTCACCATTAGTTGCTTTTTGGAAGACCATGAAACTGCTTTTGAGCTTAAGAAAGACACATAACTTGAGGTGCTCTTTCTACCTTCTATATCTCCAACACAGTCCCTATCAGTGTAAGCAACAAGCTCATCATATTCTCCCTTCTCATAGAAAATACCAAACTCAGTAGTGCCCTTCAAGTATCTCAAAGCTCGTTTCACTACCTACAGATGTAACTCAATGGGATTTTCCATATATCTATTAGCAAGACTTACTACAAGTAACATATCTGGTCGAGTTGTTGTAAGATATATGAGACTACCAACAACTTGTTTGTAATAAGTCTTATCTACCTTGACCTTACTTTCATCCTTCGTAAGCTTAAATCCAGGAACCATTAGATTATGAACAAAATTACTCTTATCCATTCCAAAACGCTTCAGCAACTCTAATGCATACTTACTTTGATCGATAAAAATGCCATTAGATTTTTGTAAAACTTCAAGGCCTAAGAAATACCTCATCCTCCCAAGCTCTGTCATGTCAAAGTCATTCTTCATAGAATTTCTGAAATGAATTATCATCATCTCATCGTTACTAGAAATAATAAGATCATCAACATATAAACTGATAATTACTACTTTCTTGTCTTGTCTTTTAATGAATAGAGTATGTACATATTCGCATTCATAAAGTTTTCCTTCATGAAATACGCATTTATGCGACTATACCAAGCGCATGGAGCTTGCTTAAGCCCATAAAGTGCATTTTTCAATTTATACACCTTCCCTTCATTTCCCTGCTGAACATAACCACTTGGATGCTCTACGAAAATACTTTCAGCTAATTCACTATGCAAAAATGCTAATTTCACATCTAGTTGGTAGATAGTCCATCCTCTTTGTGCTGCAAATGAAATAACCAGCTGAATTTAGTGGTGGCCACGGGCAGGCCGGTTACAAGCCTCGGCCTGCCGGGCCACGGGTTGTGAGAAAATGGAACCGGAACCGGCCTGTCGAACCGCTCGGTCGGTGAACTGCCGGTTAACCGGTGGGTCGCAGTAACCGGTGGGCCGGACCGATTTTTTTTTTAAATAAAAGAGGAAATATAAGGTGCTGAATCTAACCCATAAAAGCCCAAAAACAATTTATAAAATCTGCATGGTGCCAAATCCAACCCATAATAGCCCACAAACAATTTATAAAACCTTTATTATTTGACCTTCCCTTTCATTTCACTTTCACGTCTCTTCAAGAACCCTAATTTGGGTCTTATCGTAGCCGGTCTCAGCTGCTTTGGTTTTCTTTTGTTTCATGATCTCTGCTGTGATCTGAAAGTCGATTCTGGTTTTTGTTTCAACATCGATTTTGAAAGAAATTAAGGGGCGAAGATGATGAGTGCTTTAATAATTCTGAACCTCTTGTATGAGGGGAGCTTCTCTTTAGAGCCTTTCTTTATCTCTCTTTTTTTATATATTTTTTTATGGTCATATAGCAAAGAATTTACAAAAAATTAAATAACAAGTTTTTCTTTTGAGCCATTGGACTTGGATTTTTCTTTATTTTTATAAAAGTTCATTGCTCTAAATTAAATTTAACTAATAGAATATTTCAATTCTTTTAACTTTCAAAATTTTCAAAGTCTTTTTATCTTAGAAGGACACTTTTCTGCAATTTCTTAAAACCTAAAAAATGAGAAGAAAAACTGTTAACAACTTCCTAATTTACATTGAACACTTAATACTAAAAATTGAATGCCTAATTTGAATTTTTTGGGTGTCCTAGTCAAGCCATTTGCATCGGCATCCATACTTAATTATCAAATTTAAGGTATTTTTGAAAAATTGGTGTTTTTCTTTTTAATATTTTGTTTGTGTATGGGATGACTTAAAGTTACATGGGTCAGGCCAGCCCTTTTGTTCAGCCCGCTGGGCTCAAGACCCGTGGCCGAACCGGCAGTTCATTTAAACGGTTCAAAAACGGTTTACGGTTCATAACGGTTACGATTCGAAATTTTGTTGAACCTGAATCGAACCTTCGACCGATCAGTTAAGGTTTCGGTTCGACCGGTCACGGTTTGGCCACGGGCTAGACCCGGTGGGCCCAGCAGGCCAAACCAGCCCATGACCTCCTCTAGCCGAATTGTTTCCATATGCGCAACAGGTGCAAATACCTCAGTATAATCTACTCCATACTGATGCGAATACCCTTTTACTACAAGTCTAGCCTTGTATTTTTCCACTTCTCCAATCTCATTGAATTTTGTCTTATAAACCCATTTTACTCCTACCTTCTTTGTGCCCTTTGGTAATTCTGTCAATTCCCACGTGTTATTTTTTTGTATTGCTTCCATTTCTACATCCATTACTTTCTTCCATTTTTCACTTTTAACAGCTTCCTCAAATTGAATAGGATCATCAATTATATACATCACCAAATAAGCTTAATTATCTTATTTTGTTTAAGTGTCTTTAGACTTGTGTAATTCAAGTGACCATATTTGTATTGCCAAAGCTGAGCTTTCTCTTCTGTGATTGTGCTGAAACAAGCAGAAGGTGCAATTGCAACATGTAGCTTGAACATCCAATTCATAACCATCTTTGTATCCATGATCAATCCTTTCTCAGAATGATATACCTTGCATCTATCATGTTGAACAGGATGGCCAGCCCTTCTCTTGTAACTGCCCAACACTCAACAAATTATTCTTTAACTCTGGTACTTAAAATACTATTGTGATGATCTGCGCCATTCCAGCCACTTGCAATCTTACATTTTCCTTTCCAATTACAGCCAAGCTTGTGTTGTTGCCTAGCTTCACACTATCTCTGAAATTTTCATCCAAATTGATGAAACAATCCTTCTTTCCACACATGTGATTACTGCAACCAGAGTCAAGAAACCAAGTATCTTCTTTATTAGCTTCCTCAGCACCCACTTAGGTCATTAGTAACATTTCTTCTTAAGTTCCCACATAGTTTGCTTCTTTGGTCGAACACTCCCATTGAAAATGTCAAAGCTTGTAACATTTATAGCATTTTACAGTAGCTTTATCAAAACTCTATCTGCCTCTCCTCTTTCCTCTACCTCTGTAATACCTCGACCTCTACCTCTTGTGTTGGATTGTTTATCAAAAGAGATCTTTTAAGCTTGTGATTCTTCAACTAGAGAATTCATATTGATGTGTTGCTCATGCACAAGTAAACTGCTCTGTAATTCATCAATAGTTAAGATGCTTGTGTCTTTTGATTCCTCAATGGAACACACAACATAATTGAACTTTGATGTCATCGATCACAAAATTTTTGAGACACATCAGCATCACTTTTGTTCTCATCATTTGCTTTCATTTTGTTGACTATTGTGAGAGTTCTTGCAAAATACTCATTCACAAATTCACTGTTCTTCATTTCTAATATCTCATATTCCTTCCATAGAGCTTGCAGGTGTGTATGCTTCACTCTTGTTGCCCTTTGAAACTTCTGTTTCATTGAATCCCATATGCTTTTGGATCTATCCTTATTAAGGATTGTTTCAAGGATAGAACGATCTAATGCTTGAAATAGATTGTTCTTGGCCTTCAAATCTTTTAAATATTCATCCTTCTGTGCCTCTACGGACACACCATCTGCTGCTGCTGTAGATACCCCCTTCTCCATTACATTCTAGTATTCTTTTCACTAAAGAAAATTTTCCATAAGCATTGCCCAATGGTCATAATGTCCATCAAATTTGGGAACAACTGGTTGCACAAATGAATTTTCTGTTGCCATCTTTAATAACTAGAGAGCTGTTGCTTTCTAATTCAATTAGACCCTGCAAATTGGCTCTGATACTAAATGTTAGAGATAAAGTTTTTTGAAAGAATAGAAAAACGATTGGGAGAAATTGACCACTAATTGATGAAATAAGAAAGTCATACAACTGAAAAAAAAAAAAAAGAATAGGAGTCCAGTATGCTAACAACTTTGAACAATTCAAAACAACTAAGTATCCGTAAACAAATGAGATTTATTAACTAAACAACCTTAAAAAACCTAAGAAGTTGCTAATAAAATTTTAAAATTAGATGTGTACGGATAAATATTCATCTACATCACTTTTCACACCATTTATTTCACACATTCTATTTCATATATCACGTCAGCTACAATTCACATTACATAGATAATAAAAAATATAGATTCACACTAAAATCACTATATGTATTATTGTTATAAGTGCTTGTAAATTAATTTTTACTAATTATTAATTAAATTCATTTTCAAACATTCTAACTATTGTTTATATAAAAAAAAGTCAAAACACACATCATTGAATGTATTATTATTTAAATAAACATTAGAATAATATACTTTGTTTAATTAAAATTTTTTCCAACCAAACAACAACCCAATAGCTTGAGCATAATAGAAAATATTGTAAAATATTGAACCACTTTAATTTTAAAACGGAAAAATTGATTTGATTTGCAGTGGATAACATTCACTGTTTGAAAACCAAGTAACTACTAATCAATTTAATAAGTTTCGCAAAAGTTTTAAATCCATTGATAATGTGGGGAAATATATATGTGTAAATGGGAATGAATGGGATGAGTTTATGAGGTGATCCAGTTGAGTAGCTCATTTTACCAATTAACTGGATGGAATGAGTTTGAGTGTTCATGTCATTGTTGTTATTCAATTCATTTAAAATTTTTGGAATCTTGATATTTTATTTAGCGTTCGGTTTAATTGATTTATCATGAATTGATGGAAATCAGAATCAAATCGAACAGTTGCTCAACTCATCTTATTTTGCTTGGCATCCACTCAGTTTCAACCGCCCTTTAAACACTTATTCATTTGAAACCGAATCAGTGATATCTTTGCACTATGAATTCTGGATCTTAACACAAACTTTGCAAACACCTATTTTTTGAATTCTTACACATTTTTGCGCAAAATAAAATTGATTTTAGGACATAGTTTGAAATATCACGCTAAAATATACTATGTTTGAAAAAATTCTTATTTTTTATTGTAACAAGAATTGTTTATTTTGATTCGCAATCCACACATTCACATTTTACACAAGGTATCTTTATCTTTTTGGGTCTCTAAATTCACGCATATATACTTTGACCACAAAAAGATTGTCCAAAATGTATCATTACAAAACTTCTAAAAAATAGCTTTTACAAGTGAAATAGAATCTATATGGATTTGAGAGTTTGCAAATCTTGTATGACTTGTCCGACCCCTTTTTCAAGAAGATACGCAGAATTGACAAAAATGAGGATATTCTTTTCTTAGAATGTAATTAAGGTTGAGTGTGCATCAACTTTCCAATATGAACACCCAAATTGCCACAATGCAGCCACTTCTTGAAATTGGAGAGTTCAATAATTACTTTATGGTATGAGGTCGACGTTCCATTTCATATTATGCTCACTCTTCCTTATGGGAGATTTTGCATTGTCTTTTGGTAGGGTTAGGAAGAAGAGGAAGTTCGTCTTTTGGTCGGGTTAGTAAGAAGAGTAAGTTCAACCAGTAACCAAGTTTCCTGGACTTGAATGTTTTAAATTCTAGAAAATTAGTAAATTCAATTTTCCTTTCAAATCTGAAGCACTTTCTTAATTATAATTGTGAATATTTTTTATTGTATCATTATTATTACATTTAAAAATTTTTATGATAGAAGTATTTATAATATTTTAATATCATATTTTATTGAATAATTCAACTTTCAGGGAATTTATAAAAAAAAATTAAATAAATCCGATCCAATGTATCATGGATCAATTCACTATAATGATTAACAAATTAATTATGAGAGACAAAAAATATACACAATTAATTCATGAGAGAGAAAATGAATTTGTAATTATTTTTTATCTCTCGTTGATTTGTAATCACTCAAGATTAAGCTAAAAATTTATCTAGTAACATCACAATCGATAATAACCTCATGTTTGAAATTGAATTGATGAATAATTTTAGAAAATTGTTTGTCAAAAATTATTCCGAACAAATTTATCAAAGAGCAAATGACAAATTTGAGAGAAGAATCGATAAAAAGACATTTAATGAGTGAAGTGCATGATAAAATTGTAAGGGATAAGTTATACTCTAAAAAATTTAGAATAATTAATATGTTTGAGGATGGAATTAATAAAATGTATGGGATGGAGGATGTGGCCATACCTTCTCAAAAATTTTAACAAGGATAACCATCAATTTGTAGGTGCTTAGTAACCAATTACATTTCTTACTATCCATCTCTTTCACAACTTTTCAATTTTATAATCCATAACTTTGTAACTGATCTTTATTTAATTCAATAATTATTCACTATTTAGAAACAGTTATTCCACACATTTGTCAATTAAATATTTTATATATAATGGAATTTTTTTTTAAAAAAATTCATTATTTTACACTTACCAACCTAAATAAGCATATTAATTGTAATTAATATCTAATCCAACAAGTTTTTTTGTTGTGAATGATTTAAAATTATAAAAATATGTAGAGTCTGCTTAGGGTGTGCTAAATTATTTTTCTCATCTGTCATTGCTTGTTATGAGTTTGATTACTCTAAATCACATTTTATTATCAATTGGTACGAAATCTATCTACCTTTGTTATGCCGTCTTTAAGATTGACCGTATAATTTACGGACTTTTTTAGTTTTTTTTTAAAAAAATTAATAAATACTAAAATTAGGTTGTAAATGATATGATTTTATCAAGATAAGATTAGATTTTATATTAGATTTAACACGGTTTCGCATAATAACATTACAAAGCTGCTGTAAGATTTTAAGAGTAAAATTAAGATTTTAATAGCATTGTACCTTAGTAAATATATCCTTTCCATGTAGCTAATATTTAATTCATATATCCGAGCGGTAGGTGTTAGGTAATCATAGAAGAAACGCTAATGTTATTGGGTATGACTCGTACCTGTTGCGGAAGTATGTTCAAATATAAAAGTGGGTCCCAGTAATTGGTATTTGCAGAAAAGGTTGTGTCTGGTCTAGACGTAATATTTGACGTTAAGGAGGGCATTTTGATGGATGGCATAGAATGTAATAAAGAAAGGAGTCGTGGCCGGTGGGGTGGCCCCAATGAAAGCTATTTTGGTTGTTAAGTAACAATAATGAATTTAAGACATTTGATCAACTAAGCAGTAAATAAATTTTGCCAAAAATATGAAACATTACACCTTTAAAATATCAATTTAATACGAAAATTTATCCTTTATGGAGGACCTTTTTTAAATAATTTTGGAGGACTTAAAATCTGTGTTTTGTTAATTTTATTTAATTAGAATAAAAAAATCAATTTACCTCATTGATTTTGCTTAAAAATACTAAAAAAATCTCTCGTATTTTCTCAAACATTAATTAATAATTTCTATATTTTTATAATAAAACTAAAACATCTTTCGACTATTTATTTTCCAAGTTAATAATCTCTATGTTAAAAAACATAATTATAAAATATATGAGTTATTGTATATTCATATGTTAAACTAATTAATTCACCTTACTAAATCTATGGGTAATTGTTTATTCTATAAGTATTTAATTTTTTTTTCACTTGTAAACTGCAAATTAGATTTTGAACACTTTCTCTATCATAAGAAAACAAAACAATTTTGAGAACGAATTTAGGTTTTAAAAGAAATAAAATTGCAATTCCTTTTAGAATAAATGATACTTTTTATAATCTCTTTATCCCTAATGAAACTATAAACCACAAAACCAAGTTGATTTTTACATTAATTCTAGTATAAAGAACAATTTAGTGGTCCGCCTTAACAATAAATTTTTCCTTTTTTCTATATAAAAGTGGACGGAGTGAATAATACATGAGTTTAGTATGATTAATTACATAATTAGCTAGAAAATTCACAGAAAAATAGGATACTATTAGAATTAGAATAGAAGTTAGTGCACTTTAATGATCAAATTGATGTTTATTTAAATTTGACTGGAGATTGAGACCTAAAACGCCATAAAATCAATGTTTGGATTTTATTTCTTTTATAATCTTTTGTCAACTTGTAAGAAATTTTATGTGAACTTATAACAAATTTCATTGAAAATTTGATAAACTAATTAAATACTAGAAACTTGTTATAAACTTAACAAATTATTATAAACCTAAACCAATGTATGTGATGCATGTTTGGATACTTACTAAACTGAGAGAGTGATCATATTTGTCACTAGAGTTCAACATGTGGCAGGTTGAAGACAGTTTTTCTAAAATTCATTTTCACTTTCTTCAATCATATTTCAACCTATCTTTAGTGCGTCCATTAAATTGAGAATGACATGGTGTTATTCGCAGATTTTTTATTATAGAAAAATAAAAAAATTTAAGTATTTAAATTTTAATGTAAATTTTTATAATTAACATTTTATGTGAACAACTTTTTTTTTTAATAATTAAATAATGATTGTAACTTTTTTTTTTAAGAAAAAGAGTTTCTCCGAATTTTTTTGTAATATTTCTTTTGCTATTATCATTATATTTTTTTATAATGAATTTTCTTTTTCTTGAGAAATTTCCAAAATCTTTCAACAATTTTCACTTAAAAGCCTGCTGTCTTTAAAATTAATAATAAAAGTATTTAAATAATTTCATTTTATTGTATATAAAATTAATATAACTCAGTTATTCTTTTATAAGTCAGTTATTTTTATGAGTTTTACTCTTACAGTTACATACATTAGAATAATTATTCAATAGATGTATATAAAAACTAATGAGGTAATTGATATTTTTTGACACATATATAATTATTCTAATTAAATAAAATTAACAATGAAAAAACACTTTTTTTTTTTCTGAAAAGAGGAGAAAAGACAGATTTTGAGTCCTCCAAAAACTATTCTAAATATAAAAGATAAATTTTTTGAGTTTATATATTTTTAAGGAAAATGGTAAGTCAGGTTTTGGCATTAAATTTGATATTATTTTAGTATTTTAAAGGTATTAATTTATTTACGTTTGGTTGATCAAATAAATCTTGTTATTTTAGTCTTAAAATTCATTATTTACATCCTACGGCATCCATAAAAAGCTCACAATTCCTTTCATTATTACATTCTATGCCACTGACCAAATGCCCTCCTTATCACCAAATATTACGTAAAGACCAGACACAATTTTTTTTTTTCACCAATCACTGGG
This sequence comes from Croton setiger, assembly GCA_948099555.1. NCBI lineage: Eukaryota > Viridiplantae > Streptophyta > Magnoliopsida > Malpighiales > Euphorbiaceae > Croton > Croton setiger. The sequence continues at coordinate 27,963 of CANUEY010029348.1, forward strand.
ACCCACTTTTATATTGAATATAGCTCCGCCCGCACCCATTATCAGTGCTCTATCTTATTAGTTTTTGGACCATCACCAATTATTTTTCGCTTGTACTATCCAATTTTTTCTTTATATTATTTGGTTTAGCATTTTCATTAATTTATTTAATAAAATCTTAATCTTATACCTGCTTTGATGAAATTTTGGATTGTATACTCATATTTTTGAGTTTTTATTTCTCTTTAGATTGAAGTTTTAGTTATCTTTCATTAGAATTAGTTATGTATATATATTAATAGTTTATATTATTTTTTAAAAACAAATGAAATATAAGATATAATGTTTTCATTCGTATTTGAATTTGAACATGAATTTAGAGCTAGTACAAGTCATCCAAGTATTCGAGTAACAAATAATGACAATAAATTATCATCAGAAAAGGCCAAAATGTTGGACGGTGGTTGAAATTGCCACCAGGTTGAGGGAGTAAGTTAAAGATGTTTTAAATTTATGTAATAAATTAAATTTATATTTTATACTTTTTTCTAAAAAATAAAAGAAGATAATTCAAAAAGTTTGATTAATTTTTAACTTAACGAAGAGTATGTATGCTCGATCCTCAAGAATGTAGCACTTTGAAGACTTGAAGCGCTGATCTTTAATGCTTCCTTATGGATAATTCAAAAGTTTTTTTTTTTAAAAAAAAAATAAAGGTATGAGAAAAGTTAAGTGGAAAAATTGGAGGTTGATATTGTAAGGAGGAAATAAATGGGAAAAATTATAGAAAATAAATAGTAATTAAGAAGTTTGTTTTTAAAAAAAAATAAATAAATTATATTATGTGGTAAAAGAGATATGTACAGTTGAAGGGAGCTTGAAAGGGACAGGAAACACAGAGTTGGTTGCAAAAAGAATTAGAATAATAAAATAAAAGAATGAAGAAGCTGTTGGTTTGTACTAATTGTCCATATTCAAAGAGGTCAAAACAAAAAGGTAAAAGGTATAAGGAAAAATGACAAAACAAGTGTGGCTTTAATGTATGAGTGATCACCAAAATGCAATGCCATTGTATCACATTCCATATTAAAATCAACTCAATTTTGGACGGCTATGAGCGCCTTTCACTTTAAGCTCTCTATATATACCCTTATTAAGATGTCTACATTTGCACTCATAACATTAACTATTAATTAAGGAGTTTAATCAAGAACAGACAATTATGGGTTTTATAGGTTTGAGGTTCTTTTTATGTCTTTTCTTGATTTTTACTTCATTTTCAAGATTTGAAGCTCGTCCAATACCTATGTTTTCAAATCAAAATATGAGTCGCTCATTGATTCAAAGTGCTAAAGAGGTTGTGGAAGAAAGCTTAAAAAGGCAACAAATGCTTGGAGCTCTAAAACAAAATCTTAGAGTTAGTCCTGGAGGCCCTGATCCTCACCATCACTAACTCTTCTTCTTCTTCTTCACTTTTCTTCTTCTTTCTTTTCAACTGTTACTATATAGTTATGTTTCCCACATCATTGTCTAGGTTTACATTAATAGACAATGACCACATGCATTGTTAGGTAATTATAAAAGGAGTTGGCATGTATTTTATCAAAAAACACATGCATTTGTCTATTTTTTTTTTTTTTAAAGTTTACGTCAATTTTTTAAGTAGTTTTTAGTATTTTGATAAGTCAAAGCACTATAAATTATTTTTTTAGCATTGGGTTAAGTCGTTTCTAATAGAGTTCTCATTTGTTTAAGTTGTTTTTTTATATATATATAAAAAAAAAATTAACTCGACTTAACTTTTAGCATTTTGTAAACTATTATCATATTAGATAATAAACATTTTAATAGCTAAAAACGCTACTAAAATGACTAATTATTATTCTGAATATGTCAACATTGTTCCTGGCGCTGAAGCTCAGCCACCCCAACATGGTGGAAACAATAGCTTATGTTATTTTCATTTTGGTGTTTACACTTATATGTATTTTGTACGTCCATATCAATGTTGAATGAAATTAAACTTTTCTTACTTTATCTTCTAAGTTGTAATATGCAATATGAGTTGTGTTTAGTGATGTTTTTTTTTTCTTTAAATTATCCTTAGATGATTAGTAGAGCAATAATTGTTAGATTAAAATAGGATTATGTTTATTATTATATAACATAATAATAAAACAATAATTGCACGTAATTATGAAACAACAAAGTGCAAAACTTGAAGAAAAAGGCTCTAATAAGCTAGTTTATCCTAAAAATATTTTTAAGAAAGGAAACCTTTTCTTATTTTCCTCAAGCAAGTCAATTTATTGTTTATACATTTAATCTTTTAAACACATACTTTGGTGCTCCATTAGTGCAAAATAGGATTAGATGGTTATTTTAAGGAATTACAAAATTGGAAAAAACAAAAAGTTTATGCCTTTTTCTTCGTAGCCATTTTGTGAAGCTTAAAAAAATATACATATATTGATTCGAGTGGCTTGACCTTTTTATCTCTTGAACAAAGGTCAAATATTTCATTTTGTCAACCTAATTTTTTGGATAAAAAATACAAAAACCTAGTGGAAATTGTGGCGTAACACAATGGAGCAGCCAAGATTCTGATGCAGGTGTCCGAAATAAGTCGATAGTACACTCCCAATTATATATAGATTGAATTTAAAAATAATTAAACATTTAATAATAATCTAGTAAAAAAATATGGTTATTCCAACTAATAGTAACAACTCCTATATTACTACCTAATAATAATCATATAATAGTTTTAAAATTTTGGTGAAATACAAAAATTAAGTGAAATTTATTGATAGCATGTAAATAAGTGGATACATTGAAAGAATCCATAAATAAAAAAAAAATAAAGATGAAGAGTTTTATTAGCTTTAGAATATGTTTACAATCAGTTTAGGTTTAGAATATACAATCTGTAAACAATATATAAACAGAATAGAATCAAAGGATAAAAAGTTTTGTTTTCCAGAAACCCTAAATCTAATTTGATTAATCCTATATGGTATCAGAGCTTGATTTTTCCGGTCAAAAGACCTCAGCTGAATAGCTCATCATCTACCAGAAACCCCCTCAATGGCCGATGAAGTCAGTTCTTCCACAACAGAAACCTTGGACCAGTCAATCCCCATGAGTCAGCTTTTAGAACTCTTCTAAAAGTTGAATTCTCAGAAACCTGCCATAGAAACATAACCAATCAATCAATACACCTTTCAGAAAAACTAAATCACAATAATCACACAAAATGGTCAAGATTGATGCATCTTGCCATTAATAGCAGGGGGAAGCTTAAGCACATCATCGCCAACCCACTGCCGGTTACCGATCCAGAGTATCTCAAATGAGCATAAGCAGACTCAAGCAATATAAGCTGGATAATTGAAAATATAAATCCAAATCTCCAGAATCAATTTCTGGATTATCCTATCGCCAGAGACCTTTTGGAAGGGTATCGAAGCCCTATACAGTAGTGGGAGGGACAACTTATATATCTTTGATCTCATAGTAAGGGCGAATAACTTAAACCAGGTGTAGATCCCATCGAAACCTTCTACAATAAGCTTCTGGCGATCTGGAAAGAGATCGACAAAAGAGAGCCAAATCTTATGAGAGATCCAGTAGAAATCACCATCTATAACGAGATGGTCCAGAAACAGAGGCTGTACCAGTTCCTAGCTAGTATAAACAAAGGCTTTGATAAGGACCGAAGAGACCTTCTCAACTGCGATCCACTTCCTCCGGTGGAAGTTGCTTATGCAACCATTCGAAGAGAGATAAGGAGGAGGGAGATCTTGAGGAGAGAGGATCTACCATCATTGGGGATGAACTCCTCAAACATTGGCAGTGGCTTAGCCACTGGAAACCGGTCAAACAACGCCAAAAATAAGGCAAAGTCATCACTTCGGCGAGATGATGACAAGGAGAAATTAAGATGCTCTCACTGTGAGGGGAAGAAACACACTTGTGAGGGTGTTTCAAACTAACCGGTTACCCTGAGTGGTGGCCTGATAGCAGAAAGAGAGGTACCAAAGGGGTTGCCTCTTCCGTGGTGGGCGATCTAGAGACCATCGACACCGAGAAGGGCCTCCATCCTTTTGGATTTAGAGGCATCATAGCTAAAGCGACTACTGGAGTGGAGGAAAAAGAAAACCCTAGCAGAAGAATAGAAAGGGAAGAGACGAAAACAAATGAGCCAGGAGAACTAAGGAAAGCAAACAGGCTTCAGCGTTTGGATGGTAAAGAAGCCACGGGCTAGATTAAAATCTGGCTCATTACCTTAACTGGAACAGAAAGATGGGAGATGGGCTTTCTTAATGAAACCCAACCCAGTCTCTTGTCTTCTAAACTGGCAGATGGGCTGAATGATAATCAGGCCCAACGAAAAAATAATTCTCCTTCTCTAACTATGATTTCAATCCAATTCAAAAAAATTTAAAGATTGGATTTTTTACTGTGGTGCTACTAACACAATGCCTTATAATATTTGTGATTTCCATAATCCCACTGAAAAAAGGAGATCCAATGTTCAGACAGCTAATGGAAGTCTTGTGCCGGTTAAAGAAACATGCAGTATTAATGTGCTGCCTTCTTTAAAATTAAAAAATTGTCTTTATGTTCCTGATTTATCCCATAAATTACTTTCTATCAGTCATATAACCAAGGAACTTAATTGCTAAGTTCTAATGTTTCCTAATTTTTGTATTATACAGGATATTCAAACGGGGAAGATTATTGGGTGTGACATTGAAAAAAAGGGTTGTATCATGTTGTCGCAATTGACCAACAAGGGATTGCAATACTTGCTCATGGAATAACTAAAAGATAGGCCAGGCTGTGGCATTGACGACTAGGTCATCCATCTCAAGGGTACCTCAAAATACTATTTTCCAAATTGTTTAATAGTAGACATTTTTCATGTGAGACTTGTATTCAGGCTAAAAGCCATAGATAGACTTTTTTACCAAATAACATAAGAGCTGAAGTTTCTTTTTCTCTTATACATTCTGATGTTTGGGGTCCTGCCCCAGTTAGCTATAGGGATGGTTTTTCACATTTCCTCTCATTTATTGATGATTGCACTCGCATGACTTAGATATACTTTCTTAAACACAAATCTGAAGTGTTTGAAAAATTTGTTTCCTTTTATCAAATAGTTAACACACAATTTCAAACACGAATTAAGATTCTTAGGTCTAATAATGGAGGAGAATATAAAAACCATAAGTTTTAAAGTTTTGCTAGAGAAAATGGAATTATACACCAAACTTTCTGCCCTTATTCACCACAACAAAATGGTGTAGCTGAGAGAAAAAACTGAATTCTTCTCGAAATTACCCGAGTTATTATGATTGAATCCAATGTTCCCCAATATTACTGGCCTGAAGCAGTGTCTACTGCCACTTACCTCATCAACCATCTTCCCACCAAAGTCCTTTAATTCAAAACCCCTACAGATGTGCTATCTACTTATGTTAGGCTACCAACTGTCATGAATTTACCTCCTTATGTGTTTGGATGTTCTGTGTATGTTCGTATTCCTAAAAATGGTAGAACCAAGTTAGATCATTGTGTCATTAAGTGTGCCTTTGTTGGCTATGAGATTTACCAGAAGGGATATAGATGTTTTGATTCTCTTTCTAATCGACTGTTCATCACTATGAATTGTGACTTTCTTGAAATTGAGTATTATTTTCACACCTAATTAAGTGGTAAGGGGGAGAATTCTAATCCTGGTAATCTTGGTGACCCACTGAATTGGATGTCTAGTCCAATACTGTCTGAAGTTGTTCCAACAAAGCAAGTAGGTGGTTCCACCGGTTCAACTTCGGATGACATTGAACATTCTGAAAAATTCACAGTGCCAGCAGATGATATATCTTCCCGCCTAAGGTTAGTAATTCTTATTCTGAAACACCTATTTTGGATATTCTTGTAGAGGTTCCTGTTACTAACCCTGCAGCTTCAGAAGAACCGCAGACTGATAGGTATGTTTTACCTCCTAGAAAAAATAGAGGGGTCCTACCAAAGAGGTATGAACCAGAGTATGAGCCTCGTAAATTGAGGTATCTGGTGATAAACTTGGTGAGGGGGAACCTATCCAGAATGGCAAAAGGATTTGAAGCCTCATTATATTCTAAAAGAATTCCAATAATAGTGGAGAAAACACAGAATGATCTTAAGTGGAAACAAGCAATGGAGGCAAAAATGAATGCTCTATAAAAGAATGGCTCTTGCGAGAAATGTAAAATACCTACTCGAAAAAAACCAATTGGCTGCAAATAGGTCTTTACTGTTAAACATAGATCAGATGGAACAAGTGAGAGGTATAAAGCCAGATTAGTTGCTAAGGGGTATACTCAGACATATGGAATTGACTATTCAGAGACCTTTTCACCAGTAGCTAAAATTGATATCATCAGGGTATTAATTTCTGTGACAGCAAACAAAGATTGGCCTCTACATCAGTTTGATGTGAAAAATGTTATTCTACATAGTGATCTAGAGGAAGAAGTATATATGGAAGCTCCACTAGGTTTTTTAGAAAATTTGAAGCGCAAGAAGGGTGTAGGCTTAAGAAGGCGTTGTATGGTTTAAAACAATCCCCTCGCGCTTGGTTTGAGAGATTTACTTTTGTTATAAAAAGGTATGAGTATTTTCAAAACAACTCTGATCACACACTTTTCCTAAAAAGGAGAGGAGAATTGGTGACTTGTCTTATTATGTATGTTGATGATATGATTATCACAGAAGATGACCAAGAAGAAATTGCAGCTCTGAGGGATAAAATTTTTAAAGAATTTAAAATGAAAGACCTCGGTAAACTTAAATATTTCTTAGGAATTAAAGTTATTAGGTCAAATAAAGGAATTTTTATCTCGCAGAAAAAGTATTTCTTGGATCTCCTAGTTAAGACATGTATGATAGATTGCAAGGCGGTTGAAATGCCTATAATAGTCAATCATGGACTGAAGATTGCTGAAGGGGTTAAGTTAGTAGACAATGGACAGTGTCAGAGGTTAGTCGATAAACTTATCTATCTTTCTCATACCAGACCTGATATTATTTATGTTATTGGGGTTGTGAGCCAATTTATGCATAAACCACAAAAAGAACACTTGGAAGCAGTGTTCAGAATTGTTTGGTATTTGAAAGGATCAAGTGGGAAAGGGGTCTGGTTTCAAAGGAATGGTCATCTGGATATACAAGCATTCATCGATGCAGATTGAGATGGAAACCCTATCGACATGAGGTCAACTTTAGGTTACTTTACTATGGTTGGAAATAACCTAGTTACCTGGGAAAATAAAAAACAGAAATTGGTTGCTTTGTCTAATGCAGAAGCAGAGTTTCGTGGAATTGCTCATGGTTTTGCTGAAGTACTTTGGATATAAAAATTGCTGACAGAGATTGGGTTTCCTCCTAGAACTGTTTGTAAACTATTTTGTGATAATAAGGCATCGATAGGTATCTCAAAGAATCCAGTGCAACATAAAAGAACAAAGCATGTGAAAGTCGACAGGCACTTCATTAAGGAGAAGTTTGAGGATGAAAGTATATGTCTACTGTTTGTGCGATCAGAAGGTCAACTAGTAGACATAGTTTCTAAAGCAGTTCCTGACAATGTGTTTAATTGTGTTTTGGTCAAGTTGGGTACACGATCCTACGATCCAACTTGAGAGGAAGTAAAAGAATCCAGAAATAAAAAAGAATAAAGAAGAAGAGTTTTATTAGCTTTAGAATATGTTTACAATTAGTTTCCTACTAGTTTTAGAATATACACACTATAAACAATATATAAACAGTATAGAATCAAAGAATAAATAAGGTTTGTTTCCAAAAGCCCTAATTCTAATTTGCTTAATCCTACATACATCACACATTTATTTTCTATAAAAAAATTAATTGTACCTAATATGGGTTATCGAAATAATGTTGTGCTTAAATTGAATTTTTTATTTTTTATCCTAATTAAAGTCTAACATAATTCTAATTCAATAAACTTATATATATTAGTATAAAATTAATATGTATGCTTATATTGGATTTCTATAGAATAATTAGAATTTAATTATCCTAATGTAAATCTAACATAATTTTAATTTTTCATATACTTATAGGATTATAATTTTATTTTATATATAAAAGGTAAATGCATCTTATAATGTTTCTTCTTATATCTAACAATTGTTATTATAATTAACAATAAAATTTTGATTTTATGGAAGATTCAATTGATTATTATTATTTTAATTGAAAATCTTATATTATCAATGTCAAAATAAATTATATTTAATCTTTTAAGTGTTTTGCAACTCAACTATAATGAGCATAATTATGATTAATCCTTAAATACCAATTGTTTATAAAATAATAAACATATAAGTAATATACCAAAATAATTAATTTCTTGATATTTATATAAATTATTATTTTTTTAATATTTTCTTTTTTTATAGTTTTAAAGAAATAATAATGAAAATCATGTAAATATACTATTTCTAACCAAACTTAAAGAAAAATAAAAAATAAAAAATCTATCAAAAAAATTCAATCTAATAAAAAATATAAGTAAAAAAATATAAAATAAGTACTTAAAAATAATAAATTTTGTGCAAAGCATATATATATATATATATATATTATATTTGTAGAAAATTTATTATTATTTTTTAGTATATCTTAAATATGTTGTTTTTTAAGTATTTGTTTATATATTTTATTTTCATCTGTGACGAGTTAATGTTATGTTTGAAATAAATATATTACAATTTTTAGATTTTTAATTTAAATATTTTTTAGTTTCTTAAACTAAGATTAACAATTTAATGAAATTTTATAAATTAAATTATTAGTAGCATTATTTATTTATTTTATCAATTAATTATACATTAATATAATATTTTGACTACAACAAGCTTAAATATTAAATTCATAACTAAACTGCTCATGTGTAAGGCCAATAAACACATGATTTAGTGAACTTGGAGTCGGCACTCATAAACCGGTTCGGCCCGGCTGTCCCGCCTGAACCGGCCCGTGGTTGAACCGGCCCAAACCGTCCGAGGTCCGGAACTGTAAAAACCGTAACCTGAACCGGCCCGTCCTTTGACCGGTTCAGGTTTGATAATTTTTTGAATCGGAACCGTTTAAGCCCGTGAACTGTGAGTGAACCGACGGGCTTTGTGAATCGAACCGCCGGTTAACCGCTATGAACCGCCGGTTTAACTGCCATGAACCACCGATTTTTAGCCCGAAATTTAACCGCCGGTTAACTTGAACCGCCAATTTGTCGAACCGCCGGTTACGGTTCGATTGGCCCTTGAACCATGGCTCGGCCTGTGGCCACATCTAATTTAGTGAACATGAAGTCAAGACTTATCCTTGTTTTGAACAAAATATGCGACCCTCATTTGGGGTACGCGGTCCGTCGAGTCTACTTTTAAGAGTGGTTTATAAGTTAATTTGTCACTATTATTTTAAATATTCTTTTCATTTTACATGTATAATATTTATACTATGTATTTTGAGATTTTTAATTAATTATAAAAAATAATCTGGACGGAATAATATACTAAAATTTCACATTCAGGTTATTTAATTAAGATATTAAAATTCACAGTACAAATACTCATTATAACTATAAAAACCAAAGAAAAATAGACGGAGAGACTAAATAGTGTAACGGTGACAAAATAAAAGACTAAATAATTACTATTTAAAAATAGAGGGACCAAATAATAATATTAACAAAACTCAGGTAATTAATAATTTTTTCCCTATAATTTTCCATAAAATTATTAGTTATTATAAAATTATAACTATATGGCGATATTCAATAAAATTGAAATATGAGTGTTTCAAGTGGATCAATTAAATTGTACTATGTGTTTATAAATAGATTATAACTTTTTATATGTGGGACATATATCCCTTTAGTTTTTTTTTTTATTTCAATTTTTTGATTTTTTTTTTATTTTAATATATGAATTCATCAATTTATGCATAAAATTTGTTTGAAAGGAAATAAAAATTAAATGTAACTAAAAATTATAATGATGCAAATTTTTTTTTTATTTAAAAAAAAATGTACGTACAACACAATTAGTTGCCTAATTTATTTATATTTCTATATTAATACACAAAATCTGTTCAGATTCACAAACAACATGTCCGAGAATACCGGTATTTAACAATTAGCACATGCAGCATGTGTATATATATAACACACCCATTAATTTGCAATAAGCTAATAATAATAATAAAGCAAGTCAAAAAAGAACTACTCTGCCCACTCTATCTATTTATTTAACTATTAAAAAACTATTTTTGAGTTGTATTTTTATTTTTTATTTTCTTTAAACATTACGTGAGACAATTATTAATAATTAGTTACGGTTATTGTTACTGTTTTAATGATTAAATTAATCTATACAATTAAATATTAAATTAATTTTTTAACTATATTAGATTTAGAATTCCAAAGTTATATTTTAGTATAAATAGTAAATCAACCAATATTCTACTTTACGTCTACATGTTGTACCTAATATAATTTTTAATATGGAGGAGAAAAATTTATAAAAAGTAAACTAAACCGGACAGTAATTTTCTTTTATTGTTGCTTCAAAATTAAAAATTTGTTAGCATATAATTACATATTAGATGCTATATAAAAAGATAAGAAATGTAATTTAAAAATTAAATGAATTAAATATATATTATAGTTCTTAGAGTAGTAAAATCCATATAGACTTTAACTTAACATTAAATTAATGAATTAGAGTTACAACTCACTAAAATTATATTAAAAACCTTCCAAAATGCGAAATATAAATAAAAAGATACAAGATTTTAAATTATACTTAAGTATAAAAATTTAAGAGTGTATAAAAATAAGACTTACATCTAATAAAAATGTGAGAAATACCTTTTAAAAATTAAAAATGTAAAAGAAAATTACAGTTACATTTAATTTAAATTTAAAAAAAAAAATGTTTCATTAAATTGACAGTCCATAGTGAAAAATAAATTATACTACTATTGAAAAAGTTAAAATTTTCTTCAATGTCTATTAAAAAATATATATATAAAAAGGTTAAAAAGAATACTAAAAAAGCACACATTACACGGCCATACGGTAACTGTTATTTAATACGTAAATATTGCATGCTTCACATAAGCTTTTGAAAAACATATATTATTCACAATGAAGTCAAACAAGAACAGCCTACATTGAAAAACATAGTCTTACGTTATAAAAGTATGCAAAAACTAGGAGTTCCCACAACCAATTTAACTTTCTGGCTATGGATCTCCAAATACTATCATTTCCATATCTTTTCAGTTTCCTTCTCTTCATTATCACATTATTCAAAGTATTGAAGAAATTATACAAAGAAAATTCAAACCCTCCACCAGGACCAAGGAAATTACCCATCTTAGGCAACATTCTGCAGTTTTCTGGAGCCGAGTTTCATGTCCGGTTAGCAGAATTGGCCAAAACCTACGGACCTGTGATGCACATTAATGTTGGTCAAGTTCCTTTTCTTATTATTTCTTCGCCAGAGGCAGCTAAAGAAGTACTGAAAACCCAAGATCCCATTTTCGCTGACCGACCACTTACTCTGGCAGCAGAATTAGTGCTTTATAACAAAAGTGGGATCACTTTTTCTCCCTATGGAGAGTACTGGAGGCAAATGAGAAAGTATTGTGCTTTGGAATTACTCAGTGCGAAACGGGTACAGTCATTTCGACCCATCAGAGAAGAGGAAGTTGGACAGGTTTTAAAATATCTGCGTTCGAATGAGGGAAGTCCAGTTAATCTTTCTCATATCTTGGTTGCTTATCAAATTCTATAATCTCAAGAGATGTTATAGGTCATAAATACAAAAAACAAGAAAAACTGTTAAAGCTATGTATGAAGCTTTTGAGGTATCATCAGGTATCAGTATGGCTGATATCTTTCCTTCCTTCAAATGGCTCCCTTTCGTCAATAGGGAGAGGGCTAGAGTTTGGAACGTCCATCGAGAAACAGATGAGGTTCTTGAAGATCTCTTACAAGAGCATAGAGCTAGAGAGGCAGCTTCTAAGAACGGGATTACGTTTGAATCTGACAATCTTCTTGATGTTCTTTTGGATCTTCAAAAAAGTGGGAATCTTGATGTTCCCTTAACCGATTCCAACATCAAAGCAATAATTGTGGTAAGTTCGTTTCTTGTTCTTAGACTTTAAAATGCATAATGATAGTAGTCCTAGACATGGCCACGTGCCGGGCCGCGGTTCAGTGGACAAGGGGACCGGATTGGTGACCGGCGATACGTCGCTGGCCGGTTAACCAGCAACAGTTTATGACGGACCAGTTAATGAGCGGTTCGATGCTTCTCGAACCGGCAGTTTAAGCTGTTCACTAGCAGTTCAAGTGAACAACGTTTCAGAAAATAGTTAAACCTGAACCGGCCGCCCTTTCTACTCAGTAGTCCGGACCATGGCCACCTCTGGTAGTCCGGCCATGATTTTGGTCCGTTCGGATTTATTATGTAAATAATTCATACTCAAAATTAATTTTTTATCTTAAAATTTGTTAGGCGTGATTTAGAACTGTAGGATAACCAACGGGTCAAAGCTCATAATTACAATTATTATAGTCATGATCGAATTGTTTTCAAGTCCAGTTTGATTAAAGATTTTTATTCTTGACAGGAACTCTTCGGGGCAGGAAGCGACACATCCTCAAGAATTACGGAATGGGCAATGGCAGAGTTGATGAGGCATCCATATATAATGAAAAAAGCGCAAGAAGAAGTTCGGAGTTTGTTCCGTGAAATTGGATTTATTGAGGAAACAAAACTTCAAGAATTAAAATGGTTGAAGCTAATTATCAAAGAAGTAATGAGATTACATCCTCCAGCAGCTTTATTTCCAAGGCTTTGTAGGGAAAAGACAAAAGTCAATGGTTACGACATTAATGCTGGAACTAGAGTTTTCATTAACGTAAGTGCAATTGGAAGAGACCCTAAAGCTTGGGGTGATGCTGATAAATTCAAAACGGAGAGATTTGTTGGTAGTTCGATCGATTACAAGGGTAATAATTTCGAGCTAATTCCATTTGGTGCCGGAAAAAAAGTATGCCCCGGAATGACATTAGGTAATGCTAATATGGAATATACCTTGGCAAATTTGCTCTATCATTTTGATTGGAAATTTCCTGAAGGAGTAACAACAGAGAATCTGGACATGACTGAGTGTTACGGACTAAATATCAAGAGAAAAGTGGATCTTCAACTCATTCCTATTGCTTATCATTCTTAAGTTATATTATTAAGTGCAGAATAAGTTGTTAGGAGATTATTATTTAATAAGAGTTTTCAGCTTTTAATTTGTACTGAAATTGTCAATAAATGAGTAATCATTTCTAAAGTCCGGCCGGTGGTGTGTGAATGGAGGGAAGGGTGGTAAGGGTGGAGGCGGCGCTGCTTGCTTAGGGTTTTTGTTTCGACTTCTCTATTTCAAATTGAAAGAAAGTCGATGTGAAGAAAGAAAAGAAACATAGAATGACTAAAAACAAGGATTTCAATATAAAAAAGGCTACTCGGGTGAATTCGGTTCGGATTTTAGAACCTGAATTTTAAAAACTTGGATCAACCCGAACTTTAAAAACCTAATGGTTGAATAAAGATTCAAGTATTTTTTCTTCCAAATATAACTTAGTTGATTTATAAATGGTTTTCACAAATTAGTTAAGGTATGGCTAATCTCACATTCATTAAAAACACAAAACATAAATAGTATAATGAGAGGATACACTTTTACATAAATATCATAATAAAATTTAATACCATATCTTTTTAAAATAATTCTTAAATAATATTTTAATAATTTAGATAGTAAAATCCGTCATAATAAATTTTGTTACTATGTAAATAGTATAATTACTGTATAATTACTGTGTAAATAATACCTTATAAAAAATTTAGTTACTATGCGAATAGTATAAGTACTGTGCAAATAATATCATTCGTAGTAATTATTTTTATATAAATTCGATGACAAAAAATGGAATAAGATATAATAATTTTCTCTTCATAGTCTCTCTTTTATAACATTCTCTATATTATATTTGCTCTTTTATTATTTTATAACACGTTATGAGCATGACCGTCTCTACAAAAACATATCACGACTGATTATACAAGAAAGATCTTAAGACTCTTTAATATAGATAAAACAAATTTTTTAAGTACTCCAATGATTTTTAGATCACTGAATGAAAAAACAGCCATTTCACACTGCTGAAGAAAATAAAGAGATTCTTGGAGATGAAAAATTCCAGATCTAAATGCAATCAAAGCTCTTATGTATCTTGCTACCGATATCTCTTTTGCAGTAAATTTATTAGCAAGACATAGCTCATCTCCAACAATGAGGCATTGGAATGGAATCAAACACATGTTTCTTTTTCTTCAAAGAAACATTGATTTGGGTATTTTATCTTAATGACTTAAAACAAAATTTAGTTGATTATACAGACACAGATTATAATTCTGATCCTCATAATGGAAAATCTCAGACTAGATATGTATTCATGTATGGTGGAACTACTATTTCTTGGTGCTCCCAGAAACAGACATTAGTTGCTACCTCTTTAAACCGTGCAAAAATTATTGCACTACATGAAGCAAGTCGAGAATGTGTATGGCTCAGGACAATGACACAACATATCAAGAAATCTTATAGATTTCTAATGGAGAATAGACCAACTATCATATATGAAGCAAACTCAGCTTGTGTGCAGCAATTGAAGGACGGGTATATCAAGAATGATCGAATAAAACATATACCTTCAAAATTAAGTATATACCCAAGAGCTCATAAAGAAAAATGATATTGACATTCAATATGTTATGTCTAAAAACAACTTAGTTCATCTTTCACAAAGACATACAGCAATAATCAAAAAGCATGTCCATACCATTAGATTGCAGCATTTAGATCGCATGTGAAAAGTTACCAATGTTATCTTTAGGGGAGTAATAATGTATACACTTCACTCTTTTTCACTTGGCTAATTTTTTTTTTTCGGTGGAGTTTTATTTGGCAAGGTTTTTAATGAGGTAGATTATTGTATAATTTATATTCTTATTCAAAGGAAGAGTGTTATATTAATAATTTAAGTGGTAAGATTCGTCATAATAAATTTTATTATTATGCAAATAATATAGCTTCATAATAAATTTAGTTAATATGCAAAAAGTATAGTTAGTGTGAAAATAGTACAATGCATAGTAATTATTTTACTATAAATAGGCCACTCTGGATGAAAAGAAATGGAATAATATATAATAATTTTCTTTGTATACTCTCTCTTTTATAATATTCACTTCATTATATTTACTTTTTATTATTTTATAACATTACTATCATTATCCAATTTATTCTCTAATACTAACTTATAAATATATGGATAACCCTGGCCGCAACATAAAAGTTTCACCAACACTAAACATATAAATTGCAAAGAAATCAATAAAAAAAGTGCAAGAGTTCAACGGGTGATCAACCTAATTCAAGTGAAATTAAAGTTTCATCAAATACTGTGTTTATGAGCTGTTAATCCATTTTGAAAAGCTACTCATAATAATATTTCATATTCTTCCAACCCACAAAAATATATTATATTTCGAGTAATATATGGGCAATCATATGGTTGAAATCAAGGTCAAAGATACGGCTGAAATCAAGGTCAAAGAAGGTGAGCTTAGCAGACAATATATATTTGTTTAGGTTCTAAGAAATTTTTTTCCCGATTTATTGAAGATTTTGGTAGCTTTGTTTATAAACTAGCAGGAAAGTGTATAATTTCAAAAATTAGATTCCATATCTGTTTTTATCTTGTTTATTGTGGAATGCTTTGGGAAAGTGTGAGCTGTTTATATGACTATAGAATTTCCAAGCTAGGAAATGTACCAATTCCTCAACAATTCCTACTATGCTAAGTCTCAAGTATGGTCATTTATTCAGTGGTAAACAAACTCCAAAGCATCATAGATCCTAAGTGTAGAACTCTTGCCATCATAGTGTATACCCCACGCAGACACTATATACGAATCCAGACAATGGACGGATTATCACGCATCCATAATTAGGCAAATAGTAAACTGCAAGTGAGATCTTGAGATCAACAACTAAAAGGTTAGCCCTAAAGGATTATTTTATGGATCTCAATGGGGAAAATCCTATTAAAGGAAATGCTGACTCATTAGTCTAAACTTGTAGTTTTGCCTACTGTGAATCGTGTTATCACGAATCCCACATTATTTGTAAATGTGGAATTAAATCTGGCAGAGTAGATGGGACTGATAGAAGTGGTGGAAGATTCTCCGTATTACATTTCAGGAATTCTGGTAGCAGAGACTAAGGCGTATGAAGAAATAATAATGTAGCAGCTAGCCGCTGGAAACAATAATGTAAATATAGAGATGTAAAAAAACTTCCTTTAATAATAAACAAATAAATTTTTTTCACTCTAGGCTAGTGGTGGCCATGGACCGGTTCGGCCCGGCTGAACCGGCCCGTAACCGTCCAAAACCATAACCGCCGTTAACCGAACCTGAACCGCCGGTTCAGGTTCAAGAAATTTTTGAACCGTAACCGTAAAAGCCCTTGAACCGTGAATGAACCGGCGGGTTTTGAGAATCGAACCGCCGGTTAACCGCTATGAACCGCCGGTTTAACCGCCTTGAACCGCCGGTTTTTTAGCCCGTAATTTAACCGCCGGTTCGGCGGGCCGGTTACGGTTAGAGGGGACCATGAACCGTGGCTCGGCGGGCCGAGGCTCGGAACCGGCCCGGCCCGAACCGTGGCCACCTCTACTCTAGGCCTATGCCTTAGCGCCTCTTAAGCACGAGCACTGTACGCCTAAGCCTAAGATCCTACTAAGCATAAAGCCCTAGCTCGCTCTAGACGTAAGCCTTAGCCCCTACTAAACACAAAACCATATCTTGCTCTAGGAATGAGTCTTAGGCCCTGCTAAGCATAAAGAATTAATTGTATTATCTAGTGAAAGAAAATCAAAGTTGATTGGTCATTGTGTGACAAATTAAAGTTCAAGAGTGTCACTATGTGAATACCGAATTTGCTACCTCATAAATCCAATCTGATGGGCCCAAGCCCAGGGAAAATCTCCGTAAAGCCTCAACCCAAGAACCAGATTCAAGCATTTTCCTAAGCTACGCTGCTTGAATTAGACGTTGTTCTAGCGCCTCTATAAATTTGACATCATAGTTTCTTAGTCCTAGGCATCCCTCTCAATCTCAATTACATTCTACCTCAAATCGAGAATTTTTTCCAAGCTAGAAAGCTTAAGACCAAACAAGAAAACCATACCAAAAGGAAAAATCAGCTGATATTGAACCAAACCAGTCAAAGTCAGATTGCACAGTCAGCAACCAGGTGTACCAACCAGAAGCTGCCATGTGGCATCCAACACCCAGTCAACAATTAACGGTTAACTCTGTCAATCAACAGGCCATGCCCCATAAAAAGCTACCTCATTGTCCCCAACCTACCAATAATTGGCCAACCAGGTTCGGCAACAACTTCCATCAACTGTCACTGGCTTGTCGCCACTGCCACTTTAGTCGCCACATCACCACCATCCCACCCCTTTATCCAAATGGTTGGTTGCTATGTGTCACTGACCTGCCGTATGGCAGTGACACATAACATCGACTTCTCTCTCTTGTCTAACCAGCTGCTCACATGGCCAAATTAGAGGCTTCCATGTGTCACTCTATTATGCAATCTAAATTTCTGCTTCCATTTCTCCTATCTGGGTCCAATTTTCTCTTATTTTAAAGTATTGAAGACTGCTCTATGGAGTATACTTTATTTTTGCTTCAAGAAAAAGAAACCTAACCCAATTTTGACCTGAAAATAGCTCTCTACACTCCTGAATAGGCCCTACCAATTCTGACCTGAAAATAGCTCTTTACACTCCTGAATAGGCCCTACCTGCATTTCTATAAATAAGGGTTCTCAACCTTCATTAAACACACAATCTAACAACCAACGCTCCAACAATACTCCTCTTTTAAGGTTTTAGACTTACAAATTCAAGAGTTATCTCAGCTCTTACTGAATAATTGGCACTTAGTATCATGTTCTAACTACTTGTTTAATTAATTTCTTCCCCTCTATCACCTAACAAAGCACTAATATATAATAAGAACTCCTAACAATGGTTTGGAACTACATTCCACCTTGATCTTAAATTCAAATCGAGTATTTAAGCAGATCTGGTGTTAATCCTAGGTTGCGGGGTCAATCAACTTAAAATATCTTCTTTTTTCCTTATTTTTTTGTTATTTTCAGATTTTTGTTCACAACCTGTTTCTATTAGTTTATCAATTTGTTTTTGCCTCTTTTATGTTATTTTCGTTGAATTTTTTTGGCAGGAACAACTGTAACGTCCTCTCTTATACCTTACGTTATAAAACATGTCATATTTTTTTTATATATATTTATCTCACAATTTTAATCACCGTTTTAACTGTACCAAGCATTATAAACCAGCATATAAGAATACAAACCAACATCCTGCTTGGTTTAACACTTAAACTAGCTCAATTATTACTAAACCCTCTCATTAGGGTTTTCTAAGCAAATTCTCCAAAACCCAACTCCATATTTCTGTCAATTTCACTTTCTAAACTGGATTTCAATAACATTTTAAGGTCAAAACAATTAAAATGACATGTGGTTAAAATTTCATCGAAATCGGAATCCGAAAACAAGTCGTCGTTCGGTTGATGCCCTAAACCGACTAAGAAACTCGACGTTTTTCGCGGAACCGAAACCGTACGACGTCGTCGTATAATTTTAGTTCCAAAACTCTTTAAAACATATTCAAAATCATATCAAAACATATCCAAGTCAAAAGATTCACATCGTACGCGATTTCGGCTTTTTCCGATCGCGCGGGTTCGAAAACCCTAATTAGCTCCGTTTGTGCCTTTCGACGGCAAACGAGCCTAAAACTCAACTTGTTTCTCTTATTTAAAACATTTATCATCAAATGTACTTCATATAAAACATAATTAACTTATTAATCAAATCAAATTATGATGCATTTTTAATGAAAATGCATAAAATGCATGAAATGACATCAGTTGACGTAAGGTTTGGGTTTGGAGTGTCACAACAACATTAAGTGAGCATGAGCCTAATTAGCATCCAATAACATTAAGCCCATTTTAGATCTAAGGTTTAATTGACTTTTCTCTCTTGGTAATTCTTTCTTTTGTGTTTATTGTGTATTTATTTTGTTCTTATTAATTGTTCATGCATCATTCTATTTTCTCATATTAATCAACATAGTTTTCTCCTCAAATTAACTTTTTTTTCCATTATTTTTAACCCACATCTGAAAATCTAATAACCGAATCCACTTTGATAAGAGAGATTAGCTCCGGATGAGGGATTAATATCTTTCTGCAATAAAATCTATTTTTCCTCATTGGATTAACTGATATCACTTTTTTTTTTCTTCTAAAAAATTAAATTAAAGTAACGACTCTTTCCATTTTTCTTGTATATTTTATGAGTTCTTTTTTTTTAATTATTTTCTAAATTAATTTTGAACTCGTAAGTCAAAATACAGTAAAACATTGTTAACCACTTAAATGATATTTTTTATAAGAAAATTTTCAAATCTACTTTTGCTCAGAGCATTTTTTTAAGAATAAATACATAATTTAACACATGTAGATGTTAAACACTAAACAAAGAGTTGGTTCTCAACGTGTCTACGTGCTCCAACTGTTAAGGTGTTAAATTGGCCATATTAAATTAATCGCTAGCGTGGCAGAGAGTATCCTTGAGAAAATTGATTGAAGTATATATTAGGAAGTCAAAGAACCACAGCACAGCCCATCCGATGCCCTCTCGATTCTATGTTTTTTAAATCCACATGCATGTTTCTCTTTTGTTAGAACTTAAAACAAATAGTGAAAGTCAAAAGAGTGCAGTGCAGTCCATGAACTCCTACTACCTCAGACCCTTTTAAGAGCACAAAAATATTCCCAATGCCCCATACCATACCATAGCCTACGCTAAAACTTTCCTCTAACTACCTATGGATCATCCAATCCTATCTTTTCCATATCTTTTCTGTTCACTTCTTTTTCTTCTTCTCTCATTCAAATTATTCAAGAAATTACATACAAATTCTAACCTTCCACCGGGACCCTTACATTATCCTATCTTAGGCAACATTCTCCAGCTTGCAGGTGCCGAATTTCATATTCGGTTAACAGAGCTAGCCAAAACTTATGGACCAGTCATGAGTATTAAAGTTGGTCAAGTTCCTTTTCTTATCATTTCATCCCCGGAAACAGCTAAAGAAGTATTGAAAACCCAAGATCCCATTTTCGCAGACCGACCGCTTGTTCTGTCAGCAGAATTAGTACTTTACAACAGAAACGATATCCTGTTCGCTCCATATGGTGATCACTGGAGACAAATGAGAAAATTTTGTGCTTTGGAATTGCTTAGCACAAAAAGGGTGCAGTTATTCAGACCCATTAGAGAAGAAGAAGTTGCACAAGTTGTGAAATATCTTCGTTCAAATGAGGGAAGACCAGTTAATCTTTCCCGTATTTTAGTTGCTTTAACGAATTCCGTAATTGCAAGAAATGTTGCTGGTCATAAATACAAAAATCAAGATTCTTTGTTAAAAGTTATGGATGAAGCATTTACGATATCATCAGGCATTAATATGGCTGATATTTTTCCTTCATTCAGATGGCTTCCTTTTGTCAAAAGGGAAAGAGCAAGAATCTGGAAAGTCCATCGCGAAACGGATGAGATTCTTGAAGATCTAATAAAAGAGCATAGAGCTAATAGAGATTCAGCTTCAAAGAACGGGAATATGAGTGAAGCTGACAATATTCTTGATGTTCTTTTGGATCTCCAACAAAGTAAAGATCTTGATGTTCCTTTAACTGATGCTACAATCAAAGGAACAATTGTTGTGAGTATATATACTAAATTTCCTGTTCTTCCACTTTTATAGAAGCTCTTAATTAATTACTGTGATTTCAACTTTCATCTGATGATTTTGATTTATTGCAGGAATTGTTTGGTGCTGGTAGCGATACATCCTCAAAAACTGTAGAATGGGCAATGGCAGAGTTGATGAGGCATCCCCAAATTATGATAAAGGCACAAGAAGAAGTGAGGAATTTTGTCGGCCAAAATGGATATATTGACGAAACAAAACTTCAAGAACTCAAATGGTTAAAGTTAATTATCAAAGAAACATTTAGACTACATCCTCCAGGGGCTTTAATTCCAAGGCTTTGTAGGCAAAGGACAAAAATTAGCGGTTATGACATTGATACTGATACTAGAGTTTTCGTGAACGCTTGGGCGATCGGAAGAGATCCTCAAGTTTGGAATGAAGCTGAGAAATTCAATCCGGAGAGATTTATTGGAAGTCCAATTGATTACAAGGGTAATAATTTCGAATTGCTTCCATTCGGTGCAGGAAGAAAAATATGTCCTGGAATTACATTAGGAATGGTTCATGTCGAACTGTTCTTGGCGAATTTACTATATCATTTTGATTGGAAATTTCCTAAAGGAATAACAGCAGAAAATCTTGATATGAATGAATGCTTTGGATTAGCTGTCAAAAGAAAAGTAGATCTTCAGCTTATTCCGATCCCCATTGCTTAAATTCTGAATGTTTTATAGAAAGATTGGAGTTTATGTTGTTGATGTATTGTTCTAATATTATAATAAAAATGTTTCTGAGTTATAAATAAGCTTCCCTTCTTTACACCTAAAATCTTTTATTGAAGAATAGCAATAAAGAGTTTGAAAATCACAATACTCTCTAAGATGACAATGAGATTAATTACTCATTCATATAATCTTAATTATAGCTATATCATTAGTGGTTGTCTATGCAGTATTATATAATCATTTCTAATAAATTAAAGTGGTGTTACAACTGTAAAAATATACAAATTATCTGATTTAAGTTTATTGTAATTAAATTATTTTTAATAACTGAAAAAATAATTAAATAAAAACTCGTAGGTACCTGCAAGGTTAGACAAGTATATGTTTTTTTTTTTTTCTTTTTTGGATGGAGTGGGTATATGTAGAGGAGGCCATGGGGTTTGGCCCCGCCGCCGACATGTGACTAGTCGAACTGGAACTGGAATCGTTCGGTCGCCGCCCGGTTCATGTTCAACAAAATTTGGAACCGTAACCGCCATGAACCGTGAACTGTTTTCGAACTGCTCGAACTGTGTAATTGAACCGCCGATTAACCACAAATAAAAGAAAAATTTGAAATTCTATTGAACTGCCGGTTTGAACTGTGGTTCAAACGGTGGGCTGGGGTTAGACGGATGGCAGGTTGCGGCAGAGTGGGCCCGACGGGCCTAGAACGCGGGCTGGACCGACGGGCCGCGCGCTAGGGCCTGGAACACATAACAGCTGCGCGAAACTACTGGGCCCGGGCTGAGTTGCGTGCCCAGCTAAGCTGTTCCCTAGGCGCGCGTGCAGAGGAGGGGCGGGCTTGAGCCTAGCGGGCTGAACAAGTGGGCCGGCCTTGAGGTTTTTTCCTGGCCTAGCAGATTTGGGGGGAGTTTTAAATTTGAATTTTGGACAATTTTACCCCTATGAAAAGTTAAAAATGGGTATTTTCCGAGGGTATTTTGTGTTCAACGAAATTTTCGACATTGTCTATAAATTGGAAGGGGGGGAGGGAAATTTTTTTTCACACTTTGCTCACACTCTGTCTAAAGAAAATTTCAATACTTGTTTTAGTGTTTAATTTGCGTCATTACTCTGCTTAATTTTTTTTACCATTGCTGTCTGTATAATTTTTTTTCACCAAATTATATTAGTTATTTCTTTTTATTACAACAAAATTAAAAATGTATCAACCTGGATCAAGTGTTGCCGATGGAAGGGGTAAGGAACCCGAAATTCAAGAAGTTGGAGACCGGATAATTCATGATTTATTCGATTATCCGAACGATACAACCAGAGCTTGAATGTATATCGGGGAAGTGTTTATAAATTCTCCAACAAATATTGAAAATTATACAACGGAGGAGTCGCGGAAAAGTTTACAAACCGAAATACTGCCGCTGCCGCCGTCACCCATCGTCCCAACAAACACGGTATTAGTTTAGTTAATTTATTTTGAAGTTAAATTTTTTATTTGTACCTTACGTATTATTTATTCTTGTATTTACTTTTTTATTAATTAATTTTTTTATTAATTTATTTAATTTGATTTTTTAAAATTTCTTTAATTTTTAATTTT
Organism: Croton setiger; assembly: GCA_948099555.1. Classification (NCBI taxonomy): domain Eukaryota; kingdom Viridiplantae; phylum Streptophyta; class Magnoliopsida; order Malpighiales; family Euphorbiaceae; genus Croton; species Croton setiger. Next base: position 51,298 of record CANUEY010029348.1, read on the forward strand.
TTGTGCTTAATATTTTATGTAAGTTGAATTTTTTTTTTCTTATTTTTTTTTCTTAATTTAATTGTTCTTCCGTTTCTATGATGTGTTAGTTTCATAATATTTTTTTAATTTCTTAATTTACTTTTTCTTCCGTTAGAAATTTCTTTCATTTGTTATTTTATTTTTCAGCTTTTATTTTTCCCTTTTAGCCTAGACTAACAAAATTTATTTTTAAAAATTACTTTATAGTCTCGGAATTCAATTGGAGGAGGAAGTTGGGACACAACAATAATATATATCGCAAAAGCACACAAGCGATGTAACTGAGCATTTCCGGAGGGAGTTCGTCGGAAATTACGAATACGTTCACGTTTGCAAATACTATAACATATGCTACAAGTGGAAAATCGGCGGAGGATAAGAAACAATAAAGCGGCACATGGAGCAAAAGCATCCGATGAAATTTTTCGGTAAAAAAAAATCTCAAGCGCAAATATCCGGATACGCATCTTCTAAAAATTCTATTTTTAATTTTAATAATAGGGATTATAAAAAAAAAAAAAAAAGATTAGCCGAATTTATACGTGTTGAAAAATTGTCTTTTTCCTTTGGTGAAAAATGTGATTTCATTAAATGTTAAAATCGTGTATTAATCTACTTGCTAAAACTGTTGTTAGAAATACCACTAAAAGAAATATTTTAACTTTCTTTAAGGAAATAAAAAAATTATTAATTGTTCAATTTGTTGTAATGGAAGGACGTGTCTCTATCTGTTCTGATATTTGGACAGATAATTGGCACAATCATTCCTAGATCGGTTTAACAGTGCATTACATTGATAATTCATGACAGTTGCAAAAAATAATAATCGTCTTTCGTACTTTTAATGAAAGGCATACTGCCGCAAATATATATAAAATAATTCATAATATTTTAGATAAATATAAACTGGTTAAAAGAATTTTAACTATCTCATTTGATAATACTGCATCAAACACTGCATCTATAAAAGAACTATATCAGTCAAATGTTGGCAGTAAATTTTTTATATTAGATATGTATGCCATCAAGATGGTTTCAAATTTTTAGAAATTCATATTGCATCCATAAAATAAATTTATGAAAAATTGGTTTAAATTTTGTAGAAATAATAATTTAACTCTTACAAATTTTAGACGTGATGTTGTGCACAGATGGAGTTCCACCTACAGTTTATTAGCACAATCATACGAATATAAGGATACATTGTGCGCATTTTACAATTTTCAGGAAAATCACGAATTGTGATTAATTTACAATCATGGGAAATATGTGCAAAAATAATTAATTTACTAGAAGTTTTTAATGATACTACTAAAATATTTAGCCATGTCTACAAATCAACATCATTTTTTTTTTACAATGTAATGTTAATATAGTAAATAGATTGCAAATGTTTGAAAATGACATCAATTTAAAAGATTGTGTACAAATAATGAAAAATAATTAAATTATCTTAAAAATATTCCTAATTTATTTTTGGTTGTCGTTGTGTTTGATCCAAGATGTAAATTAGATGTATTAGAAATAATTTTAGATATTTATTATAATAATTGAATTTGCCTATAGATAAAATGATTAATGTTCATAGCTTAGTTAATGAAACTGGGCAACAGTTAATGATTTATTTCTTGAATTTTCTGCAAATAATGCTTTGGCTATTTCTACTAACTCCCGCCAGATCGGGTGGAACCTCAGTTCAAAATAAATTGTCTCTTATTTATTCCCAAGGGCAAAAGAGGCCGAGTGAACCACAAGTCCCTATCCGGAACTTGACAAATACCTATCTACGGAGTTTGAATTTTCAGGTGCAACAACGGATCTGATAAATTTCGACATTTTAGAGTGGTGGAGTAGGCATGAAGATACATTCCCAGTTATGGCGAAAATAGCTAAAAAAGTGTTGGCGGCGCCGGTGTCAACTGTTGCGATGGAGCAAGCATTTAGTGCTGACAGTCTACTGCTTTTCGAAAAAAAAAAAAAACTAAATTGAGAGCGGACAATCTCAAAACCCAAGCGTGTGTTGGGGATTGGGCGGCCACCGATGCACGAAAACAAGATTCTCGGACTTCTTCCTCCGATGAAAGTTCGGAAGTCACCGAAAGCTCTTTCGCCGCCGAAAATTGAGGTAAGAAATAAAACTACATGGGCTTTAATTTTTCTTTCCACTAAAAAAATACATGAGCAAAATAATGTTTTTTGAAAAATAAAAAATTTATTTGAGCCCAATTTTTTTCCATATATTTTACAATTATTTTACAATTAATTGTTGAAATTAATTGTAATAAATAAAAGTTAAAGTACATGTAAATTTAATAAAAAAAATAAAAATATTAATTTTTTTAATTATTAATTTTACTTTCTAATTATTTTATTATTGAATTATTCTTACATTTTATTTTAATTTCAAATTTATTAATTTTATTCTTTAAAATTAAAGTACTCTTAATTTTTCTTTATTGAAATTTGAAAAAATCTGATCAACAAACTCTAATTTCAACTCTTAAAATTTAAAGTCTCCCTTTAAAAAATAGATCAACAAACTCTAATTTCCTTTTTTTTTAAAAAAAAAAAAAATTCGCACCAAACCGTTAGTTACCTGCTACCAAACTGCCGGTTAATCGCGGCCTGGCGATTCAAGGACCGGTTCAAGTTTATTCTCCCAATCCGTGGTCCGGAACCGACCCGGCCCGTAGCCACCCCTACGTATATGTATTTTTTTTTTTGGGTGAAACGGGTAGTAGGGAATTAATCTCCCATGTACCCACTCCAATGCCATCCTTAATATGTCCGTCCAACTTCCATAATTCCCCTGCCCTCATTGTAATTGTTGGCAAAAAAAAAAAAGTAAAAAAGTTGATTTTGAACCAGATATTCTTGGATGAATTTGTAGACGACTTTAATTAAACAACTTTCGGATCGTCTTTTCATAGCACCTAAATCACGTCCAGTAGGTCTAAGACTCTAAAATGTAATCACATTCATTTTTATTTGTATGCCTAATTATATTTCAGAGTCGATATTCACTGGAAGTGACATAATGTTGTTGCTCAAAGACCTTCTCTGCTGTTGACAGAGTGAATCAGTTAGGAGCAAATCATTTTGCAAATAAAATCCTTTAAAATCGAAAAGTAGGAAACAATGTGCACACATGCTAGATATTCTAGCTACATGTTAACCTTCAGGCAGTGACAACGTGTCGTGTTCTTGGTAGCTTCCAAACTTATTTGGTTGTTGTCTTGTTAGGTTTGTCGTGTTCTTGATTACTGCCTTGAGACTCTTGTTCAGGGACATCAAAAGGGTTGGTTCGAGCATTTAGGGCCACTTGGCTGACTGAACTGGACTATTCTACCAATACTGACACTGACTGAACTGGACTTACATCCAGGGAGTTTCTGGGTGAGTTCCTTGCTCCTAGTAGACCTCATAGATAAACAGAATGGGACCCCAACCCGATAACCCAGGAAAGGAAAATGCTATCAGCTCTGGAACTTCTCGATCAAGCTGCTTCTACTGCTTGTGCGAAATGGACAACCCCCCCGCCGAAAGCTTAAATGCAATATTAATGTGTAGTTCACTCTAGGGCAGCATAAGACTATGAGTAAAGATTCTTTTGGTGGTTCTATTACAAGAAGATCTTTCCAGAACGTGTTTGTATTAACATACTTAAATTAATGTAACTTTACATGCTATTTTAATACAAACAACAGGATCATAACTGTAAATATTGACAGGCAGCAGACCAGTGATACTGACCAGAAACCCCAGTGCAAATACAGCGAGATGAAGACAATTTGATACATGATCATGACTATTTCACTAGGGAAAATAAGGTGCAGGACTAGTCAGGGAGGAGAGGTAACCTGTCTATAATGTAGGGTGACCCGTTTGAATCACTATTAGCATCTAGAAAGCCATCAAACCCAATTTCTGTATCAATTGTTTCACTTGACTCCTGGCCTTCATTCAAACTATCCTGATACGGAAGGATGCGAAGACGTACCTCTGAATCTGAACTAATTTTCTCTGATTGTAGGTGGTATTTTCTAATGAAATCCGTCTGAGCTAAAATAATCTGCGGTGGCCTTGGGAGTAGCTCTACCGGTTCCCCTTTCGGAATTACTACCTGCTCAATGGCTATTCTTGCCTCCTGCAAGGTGAAAAGAGCTTAATGAGCTGAGAAACTAATATAAAATTCTCCATGAATAGAAGAGCGTTTTTCAAGCGCCACCCAGTTGTGAAAAGATGCAAAGTTCAGAAGTAGCCTTTCCAAATTGCAATCATTTTCTCTCTGCAATTCACATCTAACTTCACTAGCACTATGTGTCAATGGCCTAATTTATCTCCCGTAACAGCAGAAAGTACAGAATAACAAATTTGAAATGTGAAATTTGATTGAATGCAGATTAGATTATGCCTCACTTATCTCGGGCACATTTAGTAGGGTTGCCAATCGGAATTACCACGAGGTGTCAGGCCCATGATCCCCGTTCGAGTCGGGCTGCTCTGGAAAGCACAGGCCAAGGTTAATTTGCACTGATGAGGATTTGAACCAATGACTTACCTCGTGTGATTAGCAGATGATCATGAGCCACTCAAGCTTAACCCTACTTGGTTCAAGCTTTGAATACATTTTAATGCTACAGAAAACATCAAAACACCTCTTGTGCATTGTAGAACAAATTCTAAAGATTTCCAAATAAGTGACTTATCTTTTTACGCTAGGTTTTGAATTACTACTTCTGAATGTCAGTTTTTAGGCCCATCGTTATATTATAAGCCAATTCCAAAAGGGACTTAGGAATTTCTAGAATTCAAACTAGTTCAAATCAAAAGGTTAAAAAATGATGAAGTTGTGATGAATTTCTATTTTTTACAAGTCCACAAATTAATTGATATACATATTTTTATGGCCATTATACCCCAGTCAATTATAGGCAATTTTTTATATATTGCTCTTCGTACAAAACTTTTTGTCAAGTAACTGTGACACTCATCACTTTTGCCAAAAACTGCACTTGTGATTTCAAGTCTATGGTCCAAGACACCTGGAGATTGTATGAACTAATAGTATCCTCTAGGACCTCTACATTACTCTACGGGATAAAATCTGAATCTGGGAATATTTGCTTCCCAATAGTTTAAATAAATATAAAGATATCCTTCCAGGGATGTAAATAGATATCCTTTGACAAAGAAAATGACTAACTCGATGCACATCATTCATACCCCAAAGCAAATTCCAGCGCTCAAACAAAATAAATCCAGAAATATTTACCAGGCAACCAGAGTTGTCATGTCAAACAAGTATAAAAGCACAATGGATTTATTTTAAGGCGATATTTGTAGTGTATTAGTAAGATATTTGAATTGTTTTGCTATTTCATCTGCTACAGAGCCATGGTGTCACATGTGTAGTGTTTGTAGATCCAGTTCACTCACCTTCAATGTTATATTATGCATATACTTTCTGTTTTTAATTCCTATAGTATGTCTTTTTGATCTGTAGAATAATTTAAAAAGGATAAATCAAAAGGAAAGAGGAAGAGGATTATCTTACTTCTAAGGCGTCAACCTTCTCTGATATTCTGGCATTACTGTCTGATCTGGAATCTTTCAATCTATTAACACAATCACTTGCCAACACTCTAATGGCCTTTGTTATCTGCACCAATGAACTTGTCTACAAAGAAAAAGAAAATTCATGGGGTAGAGTTGTTGTGAAGCAACTTCTGAGATAGAGAAAACCATTGATAGCAACCTTTGTCACGTATATGGGAATATCATGAGACTTGGCAGCAGCTTGAATTCCAGGATTCTTCTTGATCTTGGACTGCAAGGCAAGTAGTGCATCAGCCTCACTGATATTATCAGTTAATTGAACTGCAGTGTCCATTTTCAATTGATTAATCCCTTGAATCACGCTTGCCTCCAGGATCTAGAATAACCACTTTTTCTGTTAGTCCCATTTACACTATTCATATACAACCATAAATAACTCTTCAAGAACATGACTAATAAAAAAAATACATTAAATGTAAGCAGAGCAAGCAAGAAAGAGACTCACTTTTAACAGAGAAAATGTCAAATAGTAAAAACAATGGAATGAAGAACTGGAGTTATGAACGGATTGGATGAATTGTGATAGTTTCTTGCTCAGAAGGATGGTTGGGGCTGCAGATGAAGCTTGAGAATTCAATTGAAACATTGCAATTTTTCTTCATAATCTTAATTTTTATTTTTTCTTTTTTTTAGGAAAATGAGATTTATGCACAACAATGTATACATTACTTGGCATATGCACGTTTCAAAGTGAAAAATAAATCAAACCTATACTAACATTGAGCTAGCAATATTGGAAAAATTCTTTGTTAGGGAAAGATTCTCAATTCAACTAAGTGTCATCCTTAAACTAGCTGGCATTTAATAATCATATCAATTTGTGACTTCAGCTGCCTTTGTAGCCTCCATTTACTTCTTTCATATAAAATTGCTTAACTGGTAGTGGAGATCAACATAAATATCATTATTTGCATGTATCAACTGAAGCCATAATGTCTTACCCCATATACATACAAGAAAACTGGATTCTTGTCTTGCAAAAAATCAGCTCCCGTGTTCAGATTAGACTCGGAAGGGAACTCTTTATTAGCAATGCTTTCATCTGTTACCTGCAGATCATCAAACAGAAACTCATCTTGCTTTTCTATAGATGTGACAACAGAATATTCAATCTGCTCGGTTTCCTCCAGTCCCTGAGAATTCATCTTCCGAACTTCTACATTTGGCATACGACCTTTAATTAAAAGAAAGAGAATCAGTAAGTGAAAGTGAAATGATAGAATAGAAAAAGAAACCATCCTCAACTCCATAAAATCTCGCAACAAATCAAATAAAAAATTCCAATCTTTTTTATGTAAATAAGAAAATAAGACACCTGAGAGAATGGCATCCACTGTTGACTCTAGGCTACGATGAACTCGCAACTCATTTTTTGAAATAATCTCCACTGCACAGCTAAATGTTGAAGGTCCTTTCCGCTCCAGCACTGTCTTCTGAACTCCTCTCCTATTTGCTTCTTCATCTCCAAGAGTAACACTCTAATAAATAATCATAATTCATCGATGTAAATTTGACTGGAAAAGGATTGCTTTGCATGTCATACGACTGTAAAAGGGTAAATCATACTGAACTGAGACAAACATAAATTCAGATCAATAAATTGCTCACTTCTATGGAAATTTTAGCGTAAGTTAACCAAATTGGAAAAATTCTGTGCAAATTTCACAAATCCAAGGCAATGATTTTTCATAACAAAAATTTGCTTGCAGTGTCTCAGATTTCTATGACACCAATACCTAGATGGAGATACTGGGTCAACTAGCAAAATAATGCAATTTGGCAAGTACTACTACATCATCCTAGGACAAGCCATGGACACTGTACTTTACAATATAGATATTTGACTTTTACTCTGTCAAGTTTCCAAGTCGCCAAAAAGGCAAAAAAAAATTGTTTTCTAGATGCAGAAATATTGCATTTTGTGTCAAAAAATTGGAAAGAAAGAGGCTTCATATAGAGATTTAGGAAATCGGGAGTCATAATTCCATACTTTAAATTAAATCAAACATGAAAATCTATTAGCAAAGGATATACCAGGAAAAGAAAACTCTAGGACAGCAATGTGACAGAATGCGATACACAACATCTTGCAACTGCTATAATGTTATGGATATAATAATCAGTTTACCTGTATTCCTCCAACAAGCATTTCTAAAGAAGGATTCACAATCAAATTATCTATATTGACCCCATGAGCAGTGGCAACTAGCTGGATCCCCCGTTGTGCAATTGTACTTGCAGCCATTGCTTCAAGTTTTGTACCAATTTCATCTATTACTATCACTTGGGGCATATGATTTTCAACTGCTTCAATTAAAACCTACATATAAAAAACTTCAAGCACAAGGATTACATATTGTGATTGATATGTGAGAAAATAACACATACAGCATGCAGGTTCCTGTTTTAGCAGTAAGGGAAAGACGAGGGAGAGAATCAAATATATATATGTGTGTGTGTGTGTGAAATAAGTGAGGGCACAAATGTCTCCTAATTGTAGCACCTGGAATCATGATATGCAATAAAATACAGCCTTCAATCATTTACATTTTCACTGTTAACATAATAAGCAAGGTTAGTCTTTGGTCCAAGAATTATCAACAAAGTCTCATACTCACACTACTCAAATATTATCACAAGAACATTAACAAAATTGCTAACAATGGCAAAGAGAACAAGTGAAATTATAACCTTTCAGTTCATACCTTGTGTTGCACATCTGAATTTGGTACTTGCATCCGACGAGCATTGCCTATGCCTGCATGAGGTATGTCACCATCCCCACCTATTTCATTTGAAGTATCAACAATCATTACTCGTTTCTTGTAATCATTTGCAAGCATCCGAGCCATTTCCCTGCAAAAATTACAGCTTTTGAATCAACCTGAAGGTAGATGGATAAGAATAGCAAAAGCCAAGCTATTATTTAAGAAATACAAAAAATATAAAAACAAAAAATATTTCTCTCTCTCTCTCTCTTAATCTGAACTGAGTTTGGATTTGGGTCCATGCTATAGTTGGCGTTATCTTCTTTGCATGGGAAATCATAGCTCCTAAATATAGAAAATAGCAAAAATAAAAAATTTTCACTCATATATTTATGGCAACAGTGAAGTCAAAATAATTTCTGGTCATGCTGAGAAGGATAACAATGAACAATTGATAGATGTAATTCCTACAAATAAAGAAGCAAGATAAGTAAAATTTGATGCTAAGGTAGTGTGATTTTTCTGAACACTGCGGAAGTTGAACAAAATTTTAATCCAAATTATCATGGGATAGGATTATCTGTAGACCATTTCTAATCCATGGACTTTCAAATTCCAATAGTCCAAATGCTTCTGAATTTCTGTAGTCCAAATTTCAGAAAATTTGCATGTTCTTCCGACAGAATGAGAAATTAATCCCAAATAACATGGCTTGATTTATTTCTTTTACAAAACATTCATATCTCATGACTCCACTTGAGTTGAGATGGATAGGCTCACAATCTAAATCCAACCCATCAATATCTGTTTCAAAATGGCAAAAGAAAAATGCACGGGCTCTTAGTCTTCGAATTATTTCATCATGTAAAAATGTTGCACAAAACCTGGTGAGCTATGTTTCATAATGTCACTTTTTACAAAACCTGGTGATCTATGTTTCATCATCACTTTTTTTCCCTAGAAAGAAAAAGAAATCATTTCCTCAACTATATACTGAAACCATAGCCATGAAGGAATGACATGCTAAAAGAAGTTGTTTCAACCACAAAAAGGTTGCACATTGGAACATGGAACATCCTGATGGCCATATGTATTCTCTTTTATGTTGTACTGCAGCAGCAAATAAATTAACATGGCAAACAATTTGGAAAGGATAGATCATGAAATTGTAAAATTTGTAACAAAAATGTGAAGGATTAACCTGATAATTGTGGTCTTTCCTACCCCTGGAGGCCCAATAAGCAAAATAGAAGCTCCATCCTGTACAAAATCTCTCAGTAAACCAGCGCTGCCTGGTATAGCTCGTCCAACTCGACAAGTTAAACCAATAATATGACCCTTCCGGTTTCTGATGGCACTTATGCGGTGCAATGTCCTACTGATGCCAGCTCGATTGTCAACTGCAAAATCACCAACCTGCAACATGCCATTCTAGTAAGCATAAAAGATGTCTTTTGTTTTAACAATAACCAAAAACTTATTGGTGATATAATTGACAAAGAAAAAGTAAAGTGCTCAACTAAACCCATAATAAACTATGAATGTAGGGAAGTTCAAATGGAGAAGGTTTATTCTAAACTCACATAGTTGTCCAGCATAAATCATTAGATTTGAGAGTGATGTTTGTTATAGAACAGCTATACATTCTGCAGAAGTCATGTTAGTTTTACTAAGGGAATTCATTTTTCTGTTAGTAGTGATGGTTAATGGGTTATATAAGTTCTTTATCATAACATCTTCAGGGTAGTTACTCACTGAAGTGGAAGCTTTTTCTCTTCTTTTGGTGTTCACAAGTCAATAATGAAAACAGAGAAAGAGCTCTAACAAACATGCATACATCTTGTACAATGGTGCACAAGAATGCTAAATCTAATGACATATTCTAGAACCTAAAATATACATCAAACTAACATCTAAGAACTTAATTCCGCCCCTTAGCAAAGGTAAAATAGAAGAACCATCAAACCCTTCTAATGGTGGTTATACAGCAAAAAAAAAAAGGTCTTTTTTGCATTATTCTAGAAAGCCGAGGTAAATCTAGAAGAAATATAAACAAAATATGATAACCATTAGAATAGCTTAGTGTTTACTACTATTTAGACATTAAAATGAAAATAAAAACATACTCTTCTAAAGGTTTTATCACACTCCATTATTTAATAGATAACTAAGCGGTTGGACACTGTTAAAACTTAAAACAGATAGTTTTGGGAACAACTGAACAAGGCCTAAGTCATCTTCACAAAGGATTATCAAAACATATAATTCACCAAAATCAAGCAATTTCTGAATTCATTTAAATTGATACGAAAAGCACTAAATCCTATATGACCAAATGTTTTACTACTGATTCCAAATATGTAGCTTAAAATCACAGATACTTTTAAACAAAAACTCAGTTGAGCAAGAACGAAAACCAACTTGAGAAGTGGCGTGCTCAAGATCTTCAAACGTAATGGGACAATCCGACAGAACAAAATCTCCAGAAGGAAATCTGGCGAGTGGCCTGCGACCCACATCCATAACAACCTCAACCAAGTCATGGAGCTCCGGATGCCCGGTCACTCTTCTTCTCATCTCTTCGGGCAACAGCGCCAAAAGACGGCCCAATTCGACGTCGAAAGCATCATCAGGGGATTCAGAAGCCGAAGAATTCGAATACGAAAAATACCCACAAAGCTTTTTGGGGATTATGTGGTTCAGAGATTGTTTTGAAGAGAATAAAAGGGATTTAAAAAGAGATTTTGAAAGAGCAGGTCGGTGTGGGAATTGGGGTGAGTAAGGTATATGTGGGGGTTGAAGCAGAGAAAAACAGAGCATTTGAGTTTGGCGGGAAGTTGGATTACGTTTCTGGTTTGGTGGATGGTAATGGGTGGGAAAAAAGAAGAGGTCCCCTGCAAGGTCTTAATATTGCAATGAAAAAGCCGTTAATGGAAGTCTTGCTACGAAACTCGGGAAGTATAAAAGATACGTTACCGCATCTTTAATATTCTTACAGAAACATAATTCACTTAAAATAAAATAAAATATGGAGAAATGGGCTGTAATGGTTGAGCTGATGAAACAAACTGAATAACCGAGAGAGGCCTAGTGCAATGCATGGTTGCTAACATTCTTTCGCAATTATCCAAGCCCAGAAATGCTAAAATGTTAAAAGGGGAGAACTAGATGCATAAAGATGTTATCTAATAGTATTAAAAAAGGTCCAGTGTTTTGAAAATAATTTTTAATTTGTAAAAAAATTTGATTATAGTCTGTTTATAATACGTTTACAAATTTTATAATGGGTATTTAAAAATAAGATAATTTTTTAAAATGCTATAAAAATTTAATGATTTTGTCAAGACCCAAAATCTATGGATTCAGCCCCCGTTTCCTTGCCCAACAAGCCTTAGAAGAATTTCACCAAACATAGCATCAATATATATATAAGGGGTAATTACTATTGGATCCTGAGGTTTGGCCTAATAGACTCGAAAGTCCCTCTATTTCTAAAATTGTATCAAATAGTCCTTAACTTTTTAAAATTATACTCTGAGATCCTTCCGTCCACTTTGACCGTTAGTCAATGGTCAAAATCAACGTTTTTTTTCAAAATGACAAATCTACCCTTTGATTTATTTGAATCGAACCATTCTAATTATTAAATCAAACCTGTGGGGCCCACTTACTATAAATATGAAAAACAACAATATCAAGGCTCGAATCAAAAACCTTTAACAAAATAGCATACATGTAAACCAACTGCACCAAACATTTTTATTATATTAAACTGATGTGATAAGATTTTATTGTGTAAAACACAACCATTCACCTTTTATGACTATAGCAATTATTTATTCTTTCAATTAAGATTTTATTAAATAATTACATATTTATTTTTTTATCATCGTAGACAAGTCTGAAGGTTAGAAGAAAAAGTTTAACTTTTCCGGAAAATTTAAAAAGA
>CANUEY010029633.1:0-11951 GCA_948099555.1 Croton setiger
AGAGAGGCCTAGATTCCTGCTGGACCGACCTGTGCATAGGCGAGTGAAGCCTCAGTACCTCACTCAAACTGCAGACCTGAAACATATATTGCGATTTTGATGAGTCGCATACTCAGTAAATGTAAACCACATTTAAACAATGATAACATATAAATCAATAATAACATTAATTTATAACCATAAAACCTGTTTTATCATCAAAGCATCTTTGCCAAATTTCCATTTCTGTGAGATAACCATCTCTATTATATAACCTCAGCTGTTATATAATCCATATTTCCACATAATAAACTTTACCATAATAACATTTTCAACATATAAGCATCTCCGTATGCATAAAATGCTATATGTCATGTTTTTCCCTTTTATTAAATGGTTGTGATTATCGACTCAGTGATTTGCCCCAGGAATTTCACCCATATCAAAACCTGTGGCTGGATCCAGCAGTTGAGCGAGACCCGGAAATGTCGTCGGTCACACAACTCAACAAATCAATAGGAGGAAGACCGGAATTAACCTTCAGCCAAACCTCTCTCTGTAGCAATATGAGGAAGACTAGAATTAACCTTTGGCCAAACCTCTCTCTAGATCCGAAGATCATCTCTGGATATAGGACCCGCAGGTCTTTCTATATCAAATAGCCTGTAGGCATTATGGTAAAAACCCGTAGGTTTTACCTGGTGAAATTGCATACACTGGCCTCGGTAATCACAACACCTGTAATTATATCCTGTGAAATGCATTTATGCAATATCTACATTTCATATCAATATCTTATATATAGTCATATAGCCGGATTTCAGTACCGGTGAAAATATCACATTTAATCCTGTCCAATTTCTCATATAATCATATAGCCGGATTTCAGTACCGGTGAAAATATCACATATAATTCTATCCAGATCAAACAACTCAACTGGTCGGATTTCAGTACCGACTCAGGAACCACAAACAAATCCAATCATATCTCAAATATCTCAATTTGATCGGGCTTCATACCGGTCCAAACAATTCAATATAGCAATATAGCAATATCACAATTCATATCCCTAAGTAAGTGGTTTAACACTTACCTCACTATTGTGAGCTCGGTGGGGCTACGGTCTGCTTACCCCGTGCCGCTCTCTAACTCGATGCTCCTATAATGCATAACATAGCAACCATGTTTAACCAAACAACTCGGGAACCCATATAAGCTATGATGCATGCTTTAATGTTTAATTCTCCAATTTATTATTGTCTCAATTTCAAACCAACTAATTTTCTATCGTTTAAAACCATATCTCTGAAAATCACTGCTTTAAAATCATTATATGTTAATATAAAAATAATTGACAAACTCAATTTAACATATAATAATTATAATTAAACACAATTATAATTATTAAAACCAAATTCCAAGTTTAAACAAACCATATAAATAATTAAATCCAATTTCATATTTAAATTCTTTAGCTAAACACTTTAAATCTGAATTTTCAGCCTTAAAACAATCTCAAAATAAATTTCTGGCGTCAAAAACGGATTCAGGACGTCGAAATTAGGCTAGAAGGGCTAAAACATAATTTATAAAAGTTTCCGGGTCAAAAGTGTAATTATCAAAAATTGAGGGACCAAAATGTAATTTTCCAAAATCTCAATTTCTGCCCAAAATGGGCTATTTTGCATAGTTGCAGAAACTACAGGGGTCAAATTGTAATTTTTATAATTTAAATCTACTGGACTAAATTTAAAATAATGTAAAATTCATGCTGTTGGGCTAAATTGCATAAACATTTAAAGTTCAGGGGTTCAAAACAGAAATAATCAAATTCAGGCACCAGAAAAGCAATTTTACCAAAATTCAGGCACTGCGCGTGTAATTTTCCACGCCTGCGCAGACTTCCCCGCAGCCACGCGCACCTGGATCAAAACGCACGCCTACTGTGTCGTTTGATCCTGCGTGCCAGCCCGCCTGGCCCGCCTAGCTTCCTGCCGAGAAAAGCTGACTCTCCAGCCAACTTCCCGACGACCTTACGCCCTCCTCTGGTGGCTTTCCGGCCAACTAAGACCACCTTTCTCTTCCTCTATACACCCTCTAGCTAACCATCGGAGCACAATTCCCAGAAACCCTCTGGATAAAAAGATATGAGCCCTCAAAGTTGGCTCCTCAACACTGCTTACCTAGAACCCAGAATTTGCCTATCTCTCAACCCAACTTCCAGCAACTTTTCCGGCCACCTCCTGTGGTTTTCTGGCAAACTAAAAAGACCAACCTCTACACAAACATACCCTCTATAAACCTGTATAGCCACAATTCACATAGGCTTCACCATTTGGAAGATATAACCCTCCAAAGTAGCAACCTTAAAATTGCCTCTATACTTAGAATTTCTACCCAGAATTTTGTTTCACTTCTCACACGAATTCCAGCCCTTTTCTAACCAATTTAACACTTCTAATCACATCATATACAACCTAAAAACATACCAAAACAATTGGATGCAAAGATTTGCTAAGGTTTTTCCCTAATTCTTCCTTATTTTCTTCCTTTCTCTTTCTTTTCTCTCTTTCTTTCTTCTTTGTGTTTTCTCTTACAAAAAACTAACCAAACCCACCTCTTCATTCCTATCACCTATCCATCCAGCAACCACAAATTAACAACCAGCAGCTTACCCATTTTGTTTTGTATGAAAATATCTCTTTTATTTTATTATACCTTTAGTAAATATATTTATTTACTTTTATTTACCTCTTTCACATCTAACTTTCTTTAATTCCAGCCACCAAATCACTCCAGCACCAGCTTAAAAATTGTTTTCGGCGTCAAAATAAATAGTATAATACGTGTATGAAATTTCGTAAAAATCGGAATCCTAAACCAAGTCCGAATCTCGACGATTTTTACGGAATCAAAACCATACGACATCGTCGTATAATTTTAATCCCAAAACTCTTTAAATCATGTATGTGAACATATAAAATCATATCAAAATCATTTGACTCATATTTGACGCGATTTCGGCATTTTCCAATCGCGTAGGTCTGAAAACCCTACTTAGCTCCGTTTGTGTCTTCCGACCGCAAACGAGCCTATAACTCAACTTGTTTCTCTTATTCAAAACATTTGTCATCAATTATAATTCATATAACCCATAATTAACTCATTGATCATATTAAATCATGATGCATTTTGAATGAAAATGCATAAAATGCATGAAATGACGTCGGAACGACGTAGGGTTTAGGGTTGGAATGTCACATAACGTAGCTTGAAATTCTCTTTCAAATCATATATCATCATATTCAAAACATATCCATATCATATATCATATCCAACTATGATGCATTTTAATCAAAAATGCACAAAATGCATGTAATGACGTCAAAATGACATAGGACTTAAGTCGGGGGTGTCACAAATAGATCCCAAAAACTCAGAAGCAAAACAAAAGAATGGCATTAAGCAAATCAACCCAACTAATCTGATTCCCAGACTATTCCAGTCATACTCAACAGGCAATTGAAATTAAAAATAAAAAGTTAAGTTGAATGTACCTCAAAACTTTGCCGATTAATTTTACAGAATTCAGAAAATCTGATTTGTTCTTTTACAACTCACTTCCAGAAAAGAAAGTTTGAAGACAGAAAAGAGAAATTCCAGATATTTCAATTCTCAATTTCAAATCAATTCTTTTCTTTTCATTTTAAAATTTCTTTTAAAATCAAAAATTAAAAATAAAAATAAAAAAGACTAAATATATTTTATTTTTTTAAAAGAAGATGAATTTTTGAATTGAATTGAATACATTAAAATATTTTGAAAGAATAAAATATTCTGCGAACAGAAAAGAGTTGAGCTGTTAGGAACTTCTAGAGATCTCATCGAGCTTTAGGCATATTATCATCATCGGTAATTTTTTGGGGAAAAATTAAGCGTTAACACGGTCCATCCCGATGTACTGACACATTAGCTTGCATTAATTTGATGTGCAAATTTTAAATTTTCCCATGCACTCATACATACATTTCTTCATCTACTCATTCTTTCTACAGACGGTCATAGCCAATAATAGATTCAATTAGAGAAAGCACTAAGCCGACATGGGTCAGAGATGCGTCTAGAAGATTAGTAAAACTTCTAAACACCCCAATACCAGAGGAAGTAAATCTAGAACCCACAACTGTAGGTGATGTGGCTGAGAGACGTGATGGAGAAAATCTGGGAATTGCTCCCAGAGAGCCCCGGTATACTCGGGCAGAGGTTAAAGTGATGTTCAACGAAATGTTAGCTGCAAAGTTGGCCGAATTAGGGTATGCGCCTCAAGCCCAAGCTCAGGCACCAACTATGCCCTCCGTTCTTGAAAAAGAAAAAGAGACGGAGGTTTTTTATCCAGTAGGGCTAGATTCACCAAAGAGGTAATTATTGTACCCGATGAGCCTATAAAAGGAAAGTCTTCCTTGGAAGAGCAGTTGGAGCTAACGAAGAAAGAAATGAAGAAGATCAATGCCTAGTTGCAAACTAGGAACGATCTTGGTTATGAGTTTCAAGAATATGTTGGAGTTGAATCGGGAAGGGGACCGTCTGAGAAATTGCACAAGCCGGCCAAGTTTGACGGAGATGATGATCCCGCGGTACAATTGAACCAGTATGTTTTGATCGCTAAGTTGAACAGGCTACCTCCAAGTTTCATGTTGGATTGGTTTTCCACTTCTCTACAGGGGTCAGCCCTTTTGTGGTACCACGCACTAGATAAGAGTAAAAATTCTAGTTGGTTGGAACTGTCCAAGGCCTTCTTGGAGCAGTTTTCTTTCAATTCCATGATAAATGTGGGCCTAAGAGAATTAGAGAACACTACACAGAACTTGGATGAATCTTTCCCTAACTACCTGAACCGATGGAGGAAGAAGTTAATTTTGATTCGAAACAAGCCGAGCAGGAATTATAGATTTTCATAAAGGGGACTCTACCTCCTTTCCATAATAAGATATACTTCATACCTTTAAAAGACTTCTCAGATGTTTACCGGATGGGGGTGAACATTGAAGATCGCCTTTTAGAGGATAAAAAGGCGAATACGAAGAATAGTTCAGGGAATGCTCGTGGTGGCACTGGTAGTTATTCTTGTCCGACATAGAAATAGGGAGGGGTCTCTAGTTCTGGAAATTCGAAGCCTGGGGCCGGACAGTCTGTAAATTTTATAAGAGGTGGTGGATAAAGATGCTTTTCGAACTTCAGTTTACCCTTGTCTAAGGTGTTGGAAAGGTGGATCAAGAAGGGTTTGTTACAACCACTTGAGCCGAGACCTCTCCCTAACCCTCTACCCATATATTTTAAGCCCCGAGCCTATTGTAATTTTAACTAAACCAAAGGCCACGATACTAACAATTGCAAATGCTTGAAACATAAGGTTCAAAATCTGATTGAGCAGGGTAGAATCCCAAATCCAGAACATGGTCAGCCGAGTACTCGGAAGAATCCTCTTCCTAATTTTTCCCCGGATAAAGTGTATGCCATTAGGGAAAATACAAGACCGAGGAGGAGATATTATTCAAAATCAAGCAATAGGAGATTCGGGCTGCGAGAAGTGTAACCTCAAGTATCAAGGAAAACAGTAATGGTAGAAAAGTGTCGCAAGACTATCCAGTTAAGGAGGTTTTCGCTTTGGGCTTTTAGGATAGCAACAGTGAAAAAACGTCTGAGGTATTGCTAAGAGAGCCAATGGTTGAATTTAAGGTCAGCTTTGAGTTTTTTAGGAATGATACAGCCGAGACCTCTCAGAATGTGTCAGATTTCTAGGAGGGAAAAGAAAAGATTGAACAGATTAATAGAGAAGAAAATGGTCAAACTGTCTCAAATTTTTGGGACAAGGAATAGAATGAAGAACCTGTTCACAGCTTGACTAGGAGTGGTTGAGTTTTTAAACCAAATGAGATCAGCATAGGCAAGGAAAAACAGAAGATGAAGGAAGAACAAGGCAGAGAGAATGGAAAAGATGAAGAAGAAAAACAGCAGAGAACCACAAAAGAAGGAAGGAAAAAGAAAAGAATGTAATTGTGGCTAAAAGGCTGTATGATAAGAGATTCGACCCAAAGATCCCGGGAGGCACTGACTCTGAGGTAGTGCTAAATAGTTGAAGAGACAAAAGCTAACGTAAGCATTTGGGATTTGATTATGGCATCTAAAGGCCATAGGGAAGCTTTGTTGCGTGCTTTGGCCACTGCAAGGATCTCAATCGAAGCAGAAGTGGAAGATCTAGTAGCCTTAATTTAGAGGCCGTAGCTAGAAATTATTTTTTCTGATAAGGACCTTCCCTTAGAAGGTAAAAACCATACGAAGCCTCTATTCATCCAAGTAGGCATTAACAGACGTTAGACTCGGAATGTGATGGTGGATGATGGGTCTGCTTTAAATGTCTGCCCGTTAAAACTGTTGTCAAAATTTAAGATAGAAAAGACAGAGTTGGAGCCCTCAAGTATGTTGATCAAGGCATATGACAACACGAAGAGGGGCGTCGAGGGGACTTTTCGGGCCAAGATCAAAGTGGGGCCGATTGAAAGCATAATCGAAGTTACTATGCTCGACATCCCTGCAATCTTTGCTATGCTGTTGGGCAGACCTTGGTTCCATCCACTTGAAGGAGTTTCGTCCACTCTCCATAGAAAGATTAAGCTGCCTTTTGAGGATAAAATAGTCACTTTCTATGCACAAGAGGAGTTGGACATTGCCCTGTTAGAGGAAACAAAAAAAGAAATTCCTTTAACTGGTTTTCAGGTGGCCATTCTCGAGCCAAAAAACAAAGGAGAACAGATGATGAAAAGTTCAATTACAAGAGGGGTAACGATCTAGGAAAGCATGAGCAAGGAATCAAAGCTCCTCTTTCCATCAATCAAATGGTGGGTAAACGTGCGGGTCTTTGTTATATCAGAAGAAAGAAAGCCCTGAATGACATTCAATCAAGAGCCAAAAATAGAAAACGGTCTGGAAAGGAGGTTTTTCACCCGCAGCTTATGGTGAGTTCCAAGTGGTAGAAAAAACTTATTCGGGTCTTAGCGTCTTTATGAAAGATTTTCAGAACACAGTGGCTCATGTTCCATCATCCTCAGAGAATCTGACGAAGGGGACTGAAGAGGTTTGTGAGATCTCTGACACAGTACGAACTTAGGAGAAGTTAATTCAGGGGTTTGAAGACCTTATAGGGATCGGGGGTCAAGCTTTTCGAACATTAATACTAGAGTTAACAGAGAGAGAAGCGGAGGGAGTTATAGCTGAAGAGATCGTAGGGAAAACTTGCCAAGAACTTGTGAAGGAAATAACTGATAAAGTGATCGCGGAAGGGATAATCACTGAGGAAGTTATTGAGCCAGAAGAGATAAAGAAAGATAAGATTGTCGAGCCCATCGAAGAAGAGATCTTACCTACACCAGAACCAGAGTTGACCGAGCAAGCAGTTCGCATTGTCAAAGACTGTATTGACCAGACATTTAAAGATGAATTTTCTAATGATATGATTTTCACTTTTGATGACTATGTCTTTGAGAAAAGTTGTAGTGGTTTACCATTACTTTTCAATAATATTGACATGAACTTTGCTTATTTGTATGATCATTTTCATGATGATTCTTTGTATTTTAATGATCATTCGATGCACATATTTGATATTAATGCATCGCATTGAATTTAACTTAAGCACAGTTGAAAACCCCAAAAAATAGTGAAATCGGATCAGATTTAAGAACCGGCACTATGGAAGAATTGAAAGTATGTTTGAAGAAGCATAAGGAAGCCTTTGCCTGAGGTTATGAAGATATGTCGGGGATAGATAGATTGATAGCAGAACACTTTATCCCAACAGACCCGGATAAGAAGCTAGTGAAACAGAAAAGAAAACAGGTAAGACCAGAATAGGTAGAAAAGATCAAGGCTAAGATTTCCAAACAGCTAGAAGTGGGTTTTTAGAAGAGGTGTATTATCTGGAATGGTTGGCTAACATAGTTCCAGTACTGAAGAAGGACGACAGGGTCCGAATGTGTGTGGATTACAAAGACTTGAACAAAGCTTCACCGAAAGACGATTTCCCGCTTCCCCATATTGATGTGTTAATAGACAATGCTGCTGGCATGGGTTGTTACTCCATTATGGATGGCTTCTCGGGGTACAATCAAATCATGATGGCACTAAGGGATAAGGAGAAAATAGCTTTCATCACGGAATTCGGCACTTTTTGTTATAAAGTCATGTCATTCGGTTTGAAAAATGCTGGAGCAACTTATCAGAGAATGGCCACTACTTTGTTTCATGATATGATCCATAAGGAGTTAGAAGTATACATCGATGATATGGTGATCATGATCAAAACTCTAGAAGAACATGTCGCAGCACTCGAAAGGTTTATGAAACGGATTGGAAGGTACAATCTAAGGCTAAATCTCAACATGTGTGTGTTTGGGGTTGCTTTCGGGAAGTTATTGGGTTATGTTGTGGGTCCAAAGGGCATCAAGATTGAACCGGACAATATTAAGGCCATTCAAGAAATAAAGCCACCAAAAACTGAAAAACAAGTGAGGAGTTTCATCGGTAAAATCCAATACATCAGTCTTTTCATCTCCAAGCTTTCAATCACTTGTGAGCCAATCTTTCGGTTATTGAAGAAGAATCAATTGACAAAACTGAATCAGGAATGTCAAGAAGCTTTCGAAAAGGTCAAGGCTTACCTTTCCAATCCACCTGTATTAAGCCCTCCTAAGTCGGGAAGGCCTTTGATACTATATATGTCAGTCAAATATTTAGGAGTTAGAGCAATGTTGGCACAACCAAATGAATCTGGGGCTGAGAATGCAATTTACTACATCAATAAGAAATTATTGCCAACTGAAATTGTAACACCTCTAACTGTACTCTTATGTCAATAAAAATGCCATTTTTTTTTCTTTTAACATATATATAACATGTTGCTATCTTTCTTTAAACATGTTAACATTTTTAACATATCCAAAACATATATAAACATGTCATTCATATCGTACATGTATAGCATATAATATCTCTTCTCTATTAGCTTTACTTCTGTTTAATCTGGTCTTTCTGTGCACTATAAGCATATATAAACATAGCATACTTTAAATATATCAAAACATGGATACAACCAACTATTTATCCAAATGGCTAAACATCACACTATATATTTATGTGACATTCCAACCCTAAACCCTATGTCGTTCCAACGTCATTTCATGCATTTTAATTAAAATGCATTATGATTTAATTTGATAAACAAGTTAATTATGGATTATATGATTTGAACATGATAAATTATGATTTGAATAAGAAAAACAAGTTATGTTATAGGCTTGTTTGCCGTCGAAAGACACAAACGGAGCTAATTAGGGTTTTCGGACCCGCGCGATCGGAAAATGCCGAAATCGCGTAAAATATGAACCATATGACTTTGATATGTTTAGAAATGTTTATGAATATGTCTTAAAGAGTTTTGGAACCCTAATTTTGCGACGAAGTCCTACGGTTTTGGTTCCGCAAAAAACGTCGAGCTTCGGAGTCGATTTAGGGCACCGACCGAACGACAACTCGTTTTTGGATTCCGATTTTTACGAAACTTTACCCATATGTTATTTTAACTATTTTGACCATAAAATCTTCCTGAAATCCAGAATTGGTTGTGAATTTGGGCTGATTTGAGTGAGATTTGGTTTTGGGTTAATTAGAAAACCCTAATAGTTAATTAAAGTGGTCAAATGTTCATTTTGTTTAATATGCAAGCTTGAGATGTAAAGTAAATGTTTGGAGAGCTGTAGCATGATGTGTGAGTGCTGGTTAAAGGTTTGGATGGGGTTAAATGGTGTGTAAACAGAAGCAACATCAAAGAGAAAAGAAATTAAGAGAAAATGAGAGAAAGAAAAAAAGAAAGAAAACAGAAGAGAAAAGAGAAAGAGCAGCCAAAATAATTGCTGGGTTATGTTCCTTAGTGTCTAGGGAAGGTGAGGAAGAGGTTAGAAGAGAGAGAGGGTCGTCGGGTTGGCCGAAAAAGGAAGAAACCAGTAGGGTTTCCAGAACAGGGGATAAAACAATAACAGTGGAAAAAAGGGAGAAAAGAGAGGAAAATATCGTGCATGAGTTGGTTTAATCTGTTGGGAAAGGTTGTACGGAAGTTAGGCTAAAGATTTTAGTCGAGTATTGGCCGGGAAATTGGTTGGGGAGGCCGTTTTTGGCCAGAAATCCCTATCGGGAAAACAGAGCAGGGCTACTGGAGTGATTCTGTCAAGGGGTTGAAGAAGGTCCAAAACGGCACCTTGGGTGTGCGTTTTGGGGTTCTACGCGAGGCACAGGCGTGTGGCTGCGGGCGAGATCAAAACGCACGCAGTTTCTGTGTTTGGATCCCTGCAAGGCGCGCGGTGCTAAACGGCACAGGGCCGTGCGTTTTGAGGAATTTTGCACCTCTGGTGCCTGGATTTCGGTAAAACTCTATTTTGAACCCATCAACTTTATATGTTTTTGCAATTAAGTCCTGCAGATTGAATTTTCACATGTTTTCAATTTAGTCCAGCAGAATTAAATTATAGAAATTGCAATTTGACCCCTGTAGTTAATGAAACACTGCAAAATGGCCCTTTTGGTCAGATTTGATATTTTTGGATAATTGCATTTTGGTCCCTCAATTTTTAATAATTTCACTTTTGACCCGGAAACTTTTATAAATTATGTTTTAGCCCTTCCAGCCTAATTTCGACATCCTGAATCCGTTTTTGACATCAGAAATTTATTTTGAGATCATTTTGAGGCTGAAAATTTAGATTTAAATGTTTGGTTAAAGAATTTAAGTATGAAATTGGTTTTAATTATTTTTTTGGTTTATTTAAACTTGGATTTGGTTTTAATAATTATAATTATTCTTAATTATAATTATTATATGGAAAATTGAGATTTTATAAATATGTTTATAATGTTATGAAATAATTTTCATTATGGAATTATATGGATTTACTTTTAAATAGAGATAACACAGAGATTAAATATAAAATCATGCATCATAGCATATATGGATTTCTGATTTGGTTATTTGATGAACATCATTGCTATGTTATGCATTATAGACGCATCGAGTTCTCAAGCAGCGTGGGGTAAGGAACCCGAGTTTACAGCAGTGAGGTAAGTGCTAAAACCACTTACTTATATGTGATTGATATGAACTCTGTGATATTGCCAATCATGATATATTGAGCTGTATAGACTGGAATTGAGATCTGATCACCTATGAGGTAAGAACTACTATTATATGTTTTTGGATAAACTGTTTGGAACGGTACTGAAGCCCGGTCAATTGGATATATATGACATATGAATTGCTATGTTTGTGGTTCCTGAGTCGGTACTGAAATCCGACTAGTTGAGTTATGTGATCTGGTTTATATGATATATATGTTGATGTTTATCGGTAATGAAACCCGGTTATATGATTACATGAAGCATGACAATATGATAAGTATGATTTACAAGTACATGTTCATAGAACTTAAATATGGTTGTTATGATTATCGTTGCCAGTGTTTGCAGATTTCACGTTTGAGAAACTACGGTTTCCTCTATGATTTGATGGAAAGGCCTACTGGTCTGATATGTTAAAGAAAGACCTACGGGTCCTATACAATGCAGAATGATCTAGTGTATATTGCATATTAAAGGTTGATCTGTGGATCCCTTTTTGATCGACGATATATTCTGATCTTACAGGTTTACTGGCGAGCTATGGTTACTGTTATGCCATGAAATTCCCGGGGCAACACTTGGTCGATAAATCACAACTAAAGAAAAAGGAATGACATGTCATTATGCATTTTAAGATATGATTTTGATATATATGTTATATATGACTTGATATTGAACAGTGTTGATATGTCTTTGATAAATTGCCATATTTGTTATATGATATTGCTATGTTTAGCACTTGCTGAGTTTG